>ML783103.1:473640-511037 GCA_009831015.1 Picea engelmannii
GAGAAACACAGAGACATATATTTCCCGAGGAAACCCATGCAGGGTAAAAACCTCTTTTTCTTTATATGATAAGTAATAGTTACATTCTTTACAGTATCATACATATGAGCACCAACTCATAATGAGGCTACAACCTCAGTTTTCCAAGCTGCAACTTGCTGAGAGCACCAACTCTCTGTTTTCTCTAGCACCCACTAGAAGGAAGCACCAACTCCCTGGTTTCTCTAGCACCAACTAGAATGAAGCACCAACTCCCTGGTTTCTCTAGCACCAACTAGAAGGAAGCACCAACTCCCTGTGTTCAAGCACCCACTTGAACCTTTGAGGACACCAGTCCTCCCTAGCTCCTCCCAACCATCCTGAAATATAAATATTTGCTACTGAAAATTATTACAATGATATGATGTTCAACAATGGCTTACCAGACTCATCACTATTCTGCTGCATTTCGTTGCTATGTCTACCTCATTGCCTTTCTACACACATCACTTGCGCTGTCTATTCTTCCTCTTTTTATGCTCTGTGCGCCATGTCCATTCACTGCACAGTTCCTCTTCTATGTTATTCAATTGCTGCACTCTCCTCCTTCTTCACACATGAATCACCGTCACCAACAACAACCACAACAAACTCCAACAGCAACAACAACACCATCTCTTCTCTGTACCGTGTATTTATAGCTTTTGTGCACCTTGTTCATGCAATGTTCACAATTCCTCTGCATGTTGACTCCGCACCGTTATCCTTCACCTCTCGAGTGCTCTGTCTGATCATCATCGTGACTCTTCAGCTTCTCTGGTGGTTCGCCATGCATGTTCAACATCACTGTATGTTATACTGAGATTCCTCAGCCTCTCTAGTAGTTTGAGACTCTTCATCTTCTCTGTGATAGTCGAACTCACCTTCTCTGTTTTAGTTACAGGCCTCAATGCTCATCAGCTATCAATCACCTCTATGAACATCTTCATTCCTCTCAGAGACTCTTCACCTCCTCTGTTAGTCATCCTGAAGTGTCTTCGCATCCTCTGGTAGAAACCATCAATGGTTTCTAGTAGTTTCACTGTGTCGTGCAACAGTAGCCCTCAGATCTCCTTCAGGTTAATCTACGCCATTGGATGATCTTTATTAATCTTTCCTTTAATCAGGTTTCGACATTTCGGCATTCCTATTGCATTGTGTTCTTGCCTCTCCAAGTCGCGATCCCTGAAAACGAGCTTGGTTGCTCTATCTCTTTCCTCCATCTCTTGCTGATGTGTCCAAGGGCTGTGACCACAGCCTTATGTATAAGGCACTTTCACGATTTTAGACACTATGCTCCATTGACACCAAGTCAGGGACATTTTGATCACTTTCCACATGTCATGTGATTCCATGGTCCAGATCTAATCTTGATTCAACGGCTACGATTGAATCGCGATTTCGCATATCGCGATATCGGGATTCCTGATGTCAATAATATTTGACATGTCCAACTCTCGATCCCCGATGCCTCTCCATTGAATGGAATCAATGGTCCATATCAAATCTTGATCTAACAGCTCATATTACATCGCGATTTCACATATCGCAATATCGAGATTCCTGATGTCAATGTTCTTTGAAAAATTCAACACTCGATCCTCAAAACTCTGACATGGATTGGAATCAACGGTCCAGATTTGATCTTGATTCAACGACTACGATTTAAGTCATGATTTTGCATATCGTGAAATCGGGAGTCCTGTAGCATTGTTTCTTTGACATTTCCAACACCCGATCCTCGAAACTCTGAAGTGGTGTCCATCTGCTGATGTCAAATGTGGATTGACACGTGTCACTTTGATTCGTGACTTACATGTGCCTGAAATGTTGAATCAGTTTGACACTTGTCATTACCTGGTTGTGCCACGTGTTCCTAGCTGACGTGGTATGCTGACGTGAGTCAGGTCAATGGTCTAGATCACATCTTGATCTGACGGTTCAGATTCAGTCGGGATTTCACACATCGCGATTTTGGGATTCTTGATGTCAATATTCTTTGACATCTCCAACACTCGATCCTCGAAACCTCGACAGAGAGTTGGGTCAACGGTCTAGATCACATCTTGATCTGACGGTTCAGGTTCAGCCGGGATTTCACACATCGCGATTTCGAGATTCTTGATGTCAATATTCTTTGACATCTCCAACTCTCGATCCTGGAAACTCCGACAGGGAGTCGGATCAACAGTCCACATAACCCCCTGAGATGGATGGTCCTCCTGCTTCTGGGATTTGTGAGCCCTCTACTCCTTGCACTTTTAAAGATTGTGCAGGTTTTCCTTGATCCAACGGTGGTCGGACCCTGCACTCATATCTAACACCTGAGATCTATCCTCCAGATCTGCGCGCTCCTTTTGTCTTCATTCAGATCTGACGGCCATCGGGAATTCAGGATGAGATCCAGCGATCACTGGTGCTTCTCCTCCAGAGCGTACTTTGCCTGATAATAACCTGCCAACAATCCTCTGCACTATCTCTTCTGAACTTATCGGGCTTGCTCTGCAGTGTCTTCCTAAAATACTTCTGGTGCCCGTCTGTTACATTCTTCCTGTACTCATGCCATCTTCATTGTTGTACTTGCCATCAATGAAAAGCATGCACTACCTGTTAAAAATTTGCCAACAGTTACCACTCCTATTCAAACCAATTTCAAGTTGAGCAAAGATGATGATTCAAATTCTACATAGTAGAGACAATACAAGTCAAGAATTGGTAGCTTACTATATGTGACAACATCCAGACCAGATGTAATGCGGGACGTTGGACAGGTGGCACGATTTCAAGCAACACCAAAGGAATCACATGTATTAGTAGTGAAGAGGATTTTCAGATATCTCAAAGGAACAAAATATTTTGGATTATGGTATCCAAAAGGAAAGGATCTACAAATTATTGCTTAAACATATGCATATTGGGCAAGTTGCATTGATGATCGATGAAGCACCAGTGGAGCATCGTTCTACTTGGGTGAGTGTTTAGTATCTTGGATAAGAAATAAACAATCTTCAATATCTTTATCTACAACTAAAGAATAGTATATTGCAACAACATGATGTTGTACTCAAGTTCTATGGATGAAACAAAATTTGACAGATATACAAATTGAGTATGATGATCCCATTCCAATCTATTGTGATAATACAAGAACCATCAGTATCTCAAAGAACCCGATGATGCACTCCAAGACGAGGAACATTCCAATAAAGTATCACTTTCTATGGGAACAGGTTGAAGAGAAGAACATTAGAGTTGAATATGTGGGCACAAAATAACAAGTGGAAGACATCTTTACAAAACCACTTCCAAGGGAAGCCATCGACTATTTTTTCCAGAGACTCAGAGTAATTTCTACTCCAAAATGAATGTTTTTGAATGCTTATCTTATATGTCTTAGATTTACATGAGGAAGCACCATAAAGAGGACAATTCAGGTTGGGGGATCAGTTTAAGGAAGAGTTTAGCCAGGGGGAGTATCCCCAAGGACAGTTCAGTTAGGGGGAGAAGCTTCGGATGGAAAGATACCTTTTCCATTGATGACAAAGGGGGAGAGATAAATATAATGCAGGATAGAAATTCTTGGAGAGAGATCATAGAGGCATGTATACATGGGGAACAACCCCAAGGAGATCTCATTTAGGGGGAGCAACCCCAAAGGGAGATACCCTTTTCCATTGATGTCAAAGGGGGAGAGATAGAAACATTGATGAGGAGTATAAGCATGAATGTTATCATGACTAAGTGTTGCCATCAATGTTGGTGTTGCCATCAATGACAAAGGGGGAGATTGTCAGAAAGTTGTCTTAGGTTGATGGATAGTTGGTATGGATTGTTGGTTGTCATTGATTTCAACCATTGGAGAGTGATATTCTAGATTGATTTCAACCCTTAGTGATTGATGTCAACCCTTGGAGAAAGTTTGGTAGTGAATTTTGGTAGCACAAAGGTTTGGGTAATTGACCCAAGGTTGTTTCATGTATAATGGTATGAGTTTTAATATATTTGAAGGTAATAATATTCTGTATGGATACTACATGTCATTTCATTTCCGATGGTATGTGAAACGTCACATAACTCCTCACAGTTAGAGAGTTATGGCCATGAGAAGTTGGAGAACCCAGGTTTGGGTAATGGACCCAAGTTTGTTTGATGGATAATGGCATGAGTTTTGATATATTTACGCCGAAAGGCGTACACCTATTGATAATGGGCACAATTAATCACCTTTTAATCTAAAATTCTAATCTTATGGTTAACAATTGAAGATGCTGGCACATTCTTAGTCGTACTCTCTAATCAATGGATGAAATTTAATGCTCATAACTTCCTTGCATTTCTAAATACTTATGTTGCCTTGTTTACTTTTTCACATTTATTTAATATGATTAAGAAATTACTTCTCTAACCATTGATTGACAGGTTAAATGATTAAGAAAAATTAATATGTATAAAACTTTTCATTGCCACGTTCCTTGAGATTAAGCATTTGTAGCTGGATGTAGTGGTAGTTGGATGCAGTGGAAGCTAGACGTCGTTTCAACTAGCACAACAACATTTTAGTGGCAGATACCTTTCGACATTCTCCAACCGCGAGTCGGCTGTGCTAGTTGTAGGAAATACTATTCTAGATGGATAGTACATGTCACTCCATTTCCAGTGGCATGTGTAACATCACATAACTCCTCACGTTTAGAGAGTTATGTCCATGTGAAGTTGGAGAACCCTCATGAGTAATCTAGAAGCCCCAAAAGGTCAAAGTAGTCAAAGTGGTTTAAGAGATTTTAGAAGGTAAATAATAAAGTGAAGAGATGAGTGTACTATAAGTCAAAGTGAATACAAAAGAAATTATTTAAATAATAAAGTTAATGGAAAAATTAGAAGTGGGTTAACCCTAAAATAAGGAAAGTGGGTTAAGATGGTTAAAAGGTAACCCCTTGAGGAAGCTACATGAAAGTATAAATAAGAGGAAAGGCTCTCTCATTTTAATCACACTTGAGAATATTGAATATCTATAGGTGACTGAGGTAACCAAAGGATATCTAAGCCAAATTTCATAGGTAAGTTGAAGTAAAGAAGGCTGAAATTCAAGGGAGGATAAATTCTTTTGATGATGGTTTCTAAGGTATGTTATTTACAGGTCACCTCACCATTTTCGCAATAAATTGTTTTCTAGAATGATTCAAACTTTGAAATTGGGAGGCCATTGAGGAAACATATCCAAGTAGTTATGATGAAAATTTCATCTTGTCGGTCATTGTATTTTTGGAGTTACACGCAGTGGAAAATAGGGTTTGTGGCTAGTCCTGAAACTAGTCTAAAACATGTGTTTTGGGTAAAAACATCATAACTTATTCATAAGAGATAAAAATTCAGTAAGACCAAATGTTTTGGTTATAGTACAGTCTATAGTATCATGTGTACAACTTTCATATCCATACAACAAATATTCCTTGCGGGGCATGCTCTACAAGTTTGCTCTCTAGAATAAGCCAAAATTCAACAAGGTATGTCATTTTTTCTATAAATCCTTTTATGAGAGGTTCCAAGAAGTGAAGTCTGGAGGAATTGCATAAAATACACTGAAGAATTTTTTTTACCATTTTTAGATCTATATTCATTACAAGTACATAGTTATGATTATTGCAAGTTAGGGTTTTTGACTAATCCAAAATTATTCATGTGAGACTAAAGTAAATTTTGATGAAAATGATAGTATCTTATTGTTAAAGTTAAGGAATGTTTGCAGATATGTGATCTTATACACCAGGTCTATTACAGAGTTACAAATCAGATTTGGATGATGAAATTGATGAGGGATTTTGGTTGAGATACATGTTGGGTACATGGTTGAGAGAAGTAGTTGATGAGTTGGCACATACATGAGTTGTATAGTTGATGAGTTGGCACATACATCTTGTGAGTAGTTGATACATGATTGGTACATACTTGGTACATGGTTGGAGTCACTTGCTAGTAGTATTGTTGACACATGGTTTATGGATGATGTAGCATACTTGTATCGGTATATTATTAGAAGCACATATTGATCTTGGTGATGATTATGAGTTGTTGTGTTATGCTTGATTGATGCACATCTTTGAGAGTTGTCTTGGTGATTTATCTTGGTGAGTAGATATGATTTGGTTGATAAGATTGATGATATAGGTTGTTGTGATAGGTTGTTTGGATAGGTTGTTGTGACAGGTTATTCATAAAGGTTTGGTGCATGGTTGATGCACTTGTTCATGGTACAGGTTGAGGTATAGGTTGGTGCATGGTTGATGCACTTGTTTATGGTACAAGTTGATTACATGTTGTTTGGTACAGGTTGGTTCATGGTTGACACACTTTTTATGGTACATGTTGATTACAGGTTGTTTGGTATAGGTTGGTGCATGGTTGATGCACTTGTTTATGGTACAGGTTGATTACAGGTTGAGGTACATGTTGATGCATGGTTCAGGTTATTGGTACAGGTTGTTTGGTGCAGGTTGATTGGTAAAGGTGTACAACAGTATATATCATAGTGATAGTTTGACAATGGTTCCATCATTCTACTTATATGACAGGGTGGTTGAACGAGGCAAGGACAAGTGGTTGTACCCACCTTCTGGTTTTAGCCGAAGAACATAGGGGGTTGTAGCCTCCTTCTGGTTGTAGCTAGAGAATTGGGGAGTTGGAGCTTCCCTCAGGTTGTAGCCTGAGAAACTAGGGGGTTGGAGCCTCCTTCCAGTTGCAGTTGGAAAACAAAGGAAGTTGGTGCTTCCAATGAATGTAATTCTTAAATACATATAAGAAAAAACATCATGTGGTTTTCTCCCGCTTTGGGTTTCCACGTAAAAAAACTCTTGTACTGTGTATGTGTATGATTGATCATTTTTTCATTGTTTATTTACTCTGCGGCTATTGGATGATAATGCTTCATCGATATAACACTTTCATAATGTGGTTAAAAAGGATTGAATTTCTCTATTAATGATTCACCCCCCCCTCTCAGTAATCCAACAATTGGTATCAGAATTGGTTCCTTCAAGAATTAGTTTAACCACTGAAAGGTAGATCATGGAGAGAAACAACATGTATCAACATGAAATACCATAGTTTGATGGAAAACAATATGCATTCTGGATAAGAAGTATGAAAACATATATACAGGCACAAGGATTTGAAATTTGGCAATCTATAGTAGATGGATACCAATAACCAACAGTTTCGCCAACAAGTGAAAGGACAATAAAACTCTTTCAAAATAATTCCAAATCCACAAATTCACTTTTGAATGGTCTTGGTGAATCAATATAAACCAAAGTTATGCATTGTAAATCTGCTAAATATATTTGGGACAAACTTCAAAATATTTATGAAGGGGATTCAAAAGTCAAAGCAACAAAGCTTCAAACTTACAGAGGTCATTTTTGGGTAATTTGATGCCATGGATTCAGTGGTATTGTCTGTTTTATGATTTGAGAAAAACTTATGCAACTTGATTTCAGAATGAGGTATACTTATGTATTTTTCCAAATTCTTTTGTTGAGTTAATAAAAAGGCCTACCCATTTGAGAGCAGGACCCAGAGACGTAGTCCACCAGGGATGAACTTCGTTATCAAGTTTTTTGTGTTCATATTTGATGCTTATGTCTTTTCATTATTTATAAGTCACTCGATGAAAAGATCCTAGATCATGTTGGTATCAGAGTAGCTGTCTTTGACTTGAATTATTGAGTGTGAATGCTTACTAGGGCCAAGAATAAGCAGGGTGAAAGAAATATTAAGACTTTCAATTCCAAAGTTAGTCATGCATCTCGAAGGAAGAAAATGGATGAAGAGGACAATCGTGATGAACAGGAGAAAAAAATCCATATGGTCTTTTATCGTATGTCAGAAATGGTCAAACACATGTATGGAGACTACGAGAAGAGGATGAAGAAGAAAGGCAAGAAAAAGGAATCACATGTTGATGATGATGCTTTAGTAAATCAAGGGGCTGGAGGAGACCCTCCTAAGCCTCCATCTTCACCATCAAGTTATAGTTCTTATTCCTTTGAACATTCTCATCATTTTCATCATTCTATCCATAAAGCCTCTTTTAAGAAACCATTATTAAAGCTTGATGTAAAATTTTATTTACCTATGTTTAATGGAGATGATAATCCTGAAAATCTAGATAATTGGATCCGATAGGTTGAAGTATATTGTCGTGTTGAACATATTGATGAAGAGGAAGTTAAAGTGCAAGTGGCTTCTCTTCGTTTGGAAGGCACCGCTCTCATATGGTGGGAGAGAAAACTTCAGGACATAAGTAAGTGTGGTAATATTCTTTCCACATGGTCGGAATTTAAATTAGAGATAAGGAAGCAATTTTATCCATTGGGTTATTTACATAAGGAAATGATGGAATGGAAAACTTTAAGCCAAAGTATAGATCAAACTATACAAAGTTTCACATAATAATTTAGGAAGAAATCTCTTGCATTAAAAATTATTTTGGATTCTTATGAAACTTTAATGAAGTATATTGGTGCACTTCACAGTTATATTCGTTATACTTTGCTCTTGTTTAACCCCACCAGTATTGACGAAGTGTGTGTGAAAGCCACTCACCTTGAGAACAAGGGAAAACATGTTCAAGAAGATCCCACAAAGAAACCTTCCAATCTCCCACATAATCCATTTAATAAGTTTAAAAGGAAGGACAATAAGACCACCACAATGACGAGAGAAGGAGGAAAGCCATCTTGCACTCATTGCAAGAAAAGTGGTCATGATGATGAACACTGTTAGAAACTACATCCAGAGACGAGACCGAAACAGTTCGGTGGAAAAGGGAAGACAAAAACCATTGCTACAATGCAACAATATATTGGTTCTGATTCAGGAGATGAAGGAAAGATCACAGCGGTTGGAGTACAAGGTAAATATTCCCTTCATGCTAGTTCAAATTCCAATAATGAATCTCATGATTATGAATGAAAGAGGAATGAATTATTTAATATAAGAGTTGTATCTAAACACACTAAGATAGATACATTATTTGATCCGGGTTCCCAAGTAAATTTTATATCTGAATCACTTTTCAAAAACATGGGTCTTGAAACGAAACCACATCTAAAGCCTTATCCTCTTGGTTGGGCATGTGATAAAGAAAAACTTAATGTCACCAAACAATGTAGGGTCATATTTTTTATTGCTTCAAATTCGATTGATGAAGTGGATTTGGATGTTGTATCACTTGATATA
Organism: Picea engelmannii; assembly: GCA_009831015.1. NCBI lineage: Eukaryota > Viridiplantae > Streptophyta > Pinopsida > Pinales > Pinaceae > Picea > Picea engelmannii. Next base: position 482,896 of record ML783103.1, read on the forward strand.
TGTGGCATAGTGTTTGAGAGTCCTTATCTTTATGATATAAAAGCAGTCTTCTTTCGTCATGAGAACAAATACCACCTTACTAAGGGGGGAGTGGAATATATTGTTAGAGCTCACAGCGTGAGGGTAAATACAACAATTGTTAGTGTAGGACAAATGAAGAGACTCATAAAAACTAATAAGATATATGTACCCATGGTTGTAAGAGAGAAAGATGTCGGAACATCCAATGCTTTCGAAGGATGTGATCCTTCTAATAAGAAATAATTAATTGATATTGTTTATAAGTATGATGTTATTTTCCAGGAACCAGATGGATTACCTCCTAAGAGGGAAATCCAACATGAGATAGATCTTCAACAAGATTCTTCCCTTCCTAATGTGGGCATGTACAGGATGTTAGTTGTGGAGATGACAAAGATCAAGAAGCAGGTACAAGGCTTATTGGATCAAGGGGTCATTAGGCCGAGCTCATCTCCTTGTGGTTCTCGGATCATGATGGTGCCAAAGAAAGATGGCACATGGTGAATGTGTATCCATTACCAGGCCTTAAATAAAATCATGGTGAAAAATTGATACCCTCTTCCTCGTATAGATGATTTACTTGATCAGTTAAAGAATGTTGTTTATTTCACTAAGTTGGATTTGCACAGTGGATACCATCATATTAGGGTTGCAGAATAGGATGCATGGAAGACTACCTTTAAAACCAAACAGGGATTGTTTGAGTGGTTAGTTATGTCGTTTGGGATTTGTAATTCTTCGACAACTTTCATGCGTGTGATGAATGATGTATTCAAGCCTTTTCTAGATGATTTTGTGATTGTATACTTAGATGACATTCTTATTTTTAGCGGGACTTGGGATGAACATGTGAGGCATGTAAAGAAAGTATTGGATACTTTTCAAAGGGAAAAGTTGTATGTAAAATTTTCTAAATGTGAATTTGTCAAGACTGCACTTGTATACATAGGTCATATTGTAGGAGGAGGACAATTAAAAAATGATCCTTACAAGATTGATGTAATAGTAAATTGGCCTGAGCCCAAAAGTGTAACCGAGATACAAAACTTCTTAGGTGCAGTCCAATATTGGAGGATGTTCATTTCAAACTTCTCCTTTATAGAAACTCCTTTGCATGGCTTAACCAGTGTGAACACTTTTCAATGGGAAGGAAAGAAACAAAAATCTTTCGACACTTTGAAGGAAAAGATCAGTACCGCACCAGTATTAGCATTTCCTAATCTTCAACAACCCTTTGAGATTGAGACGGATTCCAGTGGATACACCATGGGTGTAGTATTGATGCAATATTGTAGGCCTATATGTTACCACTCTAAAACTTTTAACCAAGTTGTTGTTAACTATCCTACATATGATAAAGAGTTGTATGAATTAGTTCAAAGTGTAGAGAAATGGAAACAATAATTGTTAGAGAAGGAAACAATCATACATACAAATCACCAACTCTTACAGTGTCTCCAAGCACAAACCAAACTGAAACAATCTCGACACTACAGATGGATGTGTTTTCTACAACAATTTCATTTGGTAATCAAGTACAAAAATGGTACAAGTAACAAGGTAGATGATATGTTTTCTATACCTCCTATTGTTGCTTCTATTATTTTGAAGAATACTTATTTATCTCATGATATCTATGTGGAACAATATGCCATTGATGAAGATTTTAAAGAAGTATATGAGAAGCTAACCCATGGGGCACATGTAGAGAACTATTGTCTGCAGGGAAAACTACTCTACCATCTTGGAAAGTTATGTATTCCTAAAAGTGAACGAGTCGATATAATACGAGAAGCGCAGACTTCTGTTGTGTCTGGGAATTTTGGGGTAGGAAAAACTATGGCTCATTTGCATAGGTTTTGTTACTACCCTCAAATGAAAGAAATTGTAACTAAATATGTAAAGGGGTGTGTGATGTGTTCTACTTGTAAGCCCACTAATAGAAAACTTGGGCTATACTCACCACTACATGTTCCATCCCATCCATGGGAAAGTATCTCCATGGATTTTGTAGGGGGTTTACTAATGTCGAAAGTGGGTCATGACTATTTGTATGTTGTAGTGGATAGGTTCAACAAAATGTGTATCTTAATGCCATGTTAAAAGAATATCACTTTTGAGCAGACTGCTAATATCTTATTTCAGTATGTTTGGGTTCACTTTGGGTTACCCACATCCATTATCTCAGATCGAGATACTTGATTCCTTGGGGATTTTTGAACAAGATTGTGGAGAATGATGGACACCAAATTGAAGAGGAGAATTGCTTTCCATCCACAAATCGATGGACAGATAGAGGTTGTAAACCGAACAATGGTACTTTTTCTTTAAGGCTACTACAGCAAGAATCCCAAGTTATGGGATGAATAAATACCCTATGTACAACATGCTTACAACTGATCCTTACATTCCTCCACTTAGTGTTCTCCTTTTGAGACATGTTTTGGGTACCTACCTAAATTTCATTTAGACTTGATGTATGGGAGAGATGTTGATTCAAATGAAGAAAGAAAAGAGGGTAGAGCTCGCAATTTCATCTAGAGGATCCAATAGGTGCATCGGGCGAACAGTTGGAAAAAATTCAAGCACAGTATAAAGCTTGGCATGACAAACACAGGGTTGATCATTAGTTCTAGGTTGGAGACCGAGTATGGCTTCATATCAACAAGGAGACATTGAAGGGTGAAGGAAATAAACTCAAGCCCATTTGTTATGGACCCTTCACTATTTTGGATAAAAGTGATAACAATGATTTTCATCTGGATCTTCCACCTTATATGCAGATTTACTCAGTTGTAAATGTAGAGAAATTGAAACTTTTTGAGCCTCCCATGATCATGTATTAGGATGAGGAAATTTCAATACCTTCAGTTCATGGGTTTTCTCCTGAGTACCTAAATGAGTTAAATGAAGATATAATCCTGGAGAGAAGAATGAGGACTTCACGATGGGGTGATGTTGATTATATTTGAGTAGGCTTAAAGGGCACACATCTAAGAAAGGTGAAGTGGATTGAGAAGGACAAGGTGAGGGAAATATTACCTCACTTATTTTTTGATTGATGAAATATTTTGGTGGTCCAAAAATCTCTCAGTGGGAAGGCGTGATCCAAAAAGGATCCAAAGAAGACTAAGAACAACTCAGAACTCGCAGAAGCAACTCAGGAAGCTCAGAATGGATTCAACAGATAGAGAAAGGGAAAACATTAAAAGTTCTCAAAACTTAGTGAAAATGAAATCATCACTAAGAGTGTGTCGCAAGCTTTCCAACGCCGCAAATGGCTCTTCAAACGGAGTTATCGATGAAAAGATATTTGCAGTCAAATTTTGGTAAATCTAGCCCAGTCAGTAGGGGGGATGAGTCAGCATCTGTACTACTAATGTCAACATCAGTATGGATGACATCAAAATCCATAAAGAATATGTGGCATGTGCAGAAGGTGACACGTGTCATGCTAATGTCAATATGGTGATGTGGTAGTACCAGAGGTTGCCACATGTCACTCACAGTTGGAATTTATGGGTCATTTCGTGGACCAATAAAATTGCACCATGTGGCAGTCTGTATAGCCACCTAGCATTCTGTACAGTGACATGGCAACTGACATGGCATGATGAGTTGACATCTTAGTTGGTAGAAAATACATTGATGTGGCAGGGTGATTGTACAGTGGTTGGCATGTCCCAATGGTTGGTTTCCACGTGGCAGTGGGAAAATGACCAATAACAACCCGTGAAAGAAAATTAAAAAAAAAATTAAGATTTGGCGGGTTTGCCAAATTTGGCAGGACCCCGCCAAATATGGCACCCAACAAACTACTAGAACCATCGCTAAAGTTAGCGGAACATAATGTTTAAATATATATATAAGTTGCAACGGATAGCCCAAAAGGGGAGGCCTGCAGGCTCGACCCCAGTACCTCCCCCTACATTAACACCTTACCAAAATCTCCACTAACCATAATGGAAATGGGTTTCGTTGTTTACAAATCCCACAAATGATATTTAAAAGTTGCATCAGCCCAGTGCTGGAAGGAGGGTGCGCGAGGGTACAAAACAACATGCATTTTGAGACAGATTCCTCATCATTTATTGCAGGTTGCAGGGCATGGAAATCGAGACAAAGTTTCTCTTGGGATTGGGAGTGCCAGAGTCAGATCAAGGCGTGGAGACAATCATTTTTGGGTAATTCGATGCCACAAATTTAGTGGTGCTGTCTATTTTCTGATCTTAGCAAAACTTATCTATTTTGATTTTAGAATGAGGTATACTTATGTATTTTTCCAAATTATTTTGCCGAGTTAATAAAAAGGCCTACCCATTTGAGAGAAGGACCCAGAGACATAGTCCACCAAGGACGAACTCCATTATCAAGTTTTTTGTGTTCCTATTTGATGCTTATGTCTCTTCATTATTGAGATTTCCCTTCTTTAATGGTGCACTTTAATTTATGCTCATTTAATGAAATTCTTTATAAGTCACTTGATGAAAAGATCCCGGATCAACAAATAAAATTGATTACTTTTTAGCATTCTATGTTAGACAAGACTAACATGGAAATTAATTTGGACTCTAACTTGCCTTCATGTTGTAATGGGTTGGTGCCTAAGGTTGCAAGGTAGTTGGCCTTATTACAATGTTATATGCTTGGTGATTTGACATGACTTGGTTTTCAAAATTCTCTTTTAATAATGTTCTTAGTGTTGGTATCATGTTTATGTAGAAAATAAATGTAGATCTAACCTAAGAGGGAATTCTTAAATATTTTATTATTGTGTTTTCTAAGAATCTCGGCTCACACCTTTTTTTATAATATTTTTTGTACATTTTTATAATATAGTCGACACTAGGCTAAGCAATTTTGGTACTACTTATAGAAATTAATGTATTTGTTTCCCAAGATGTTGCTTCAATTCAACAACATTAACAATGCCAATAATATGTTGAATTTCACTTCAAAAAGTGTAAATAGATGCATAAAATTCCTTGTAGTCTTTGGATTTGGCCTTCAATTCTTTGGCTTCCTCCACTAGACATTTTTTCATATTCAACCATGATTTTTAGGTTGGTACTCTCTTGCTACCTTATTTTGTTGGCATCTTTTAACTTCATGGGTTATTATTTAATTGGATGGTATTATATTATTGTCAAGATCATTAATTCACAATGCTTACAAAGTCCATTGGCTTCACAATTTACTTTGATACTATATTTTTATCTATTTTTTAATAGGATTTTTCATTGATACCCTCACAATTTTTCCCACTTCCTTTCAATAGGAAATTGTATCAAATTAATAGGGAATGAAGCTCCCACTAAACATTGATATTTAGATGGAACACCAAATTTGACCACTCTAACAAGGTTAGTAATTTCCTTCAATTGGATTAGCATAATAGTTTAACTTCTACTCCTAGAATGAACTTAGGTTTTCATGACAATTATATGAGAGCCAAGGTTTACCAAACCTTCTCTACCTCAAAGTTTTAATGTAGTTTCAAAACTATTGGTTGGATACTAATAACTTTACCATGGCGGTACTAAGTTCGCATCCCTTCAGTTCCCTTAGGCATAATCATAAAAGGAATTGATAAAAGGAACAATGATATAGGTGGCTTTGTTGTAAGCCTTTCCTTGAGGGTTGTTTGAAAAAATTGTGGCAAGTTAAACCCAAGAAAATTGTTTGAACAAATTTTCATTACCATAATAAACATTGTCGTCAATATCATCATCATTTTTTTCGATGTGGTAATCATCATTTTCATCATTATCGTCGTCATCTTCATCATTTTCTTCGTCGTTGTCTTCATCATAATTTTCCTAGTCATCATCGTCATCATCATCGTCATTGTCAGAGTCATCATCATTTACACTGTTGTGATCATCATCATATCATCATTGTCGTGATCATTGTCATCGTCATCATGATCCTCATCACCATTGTCAGCACTAGTAATCAACATTGTCAACATCCTACTCCTCATCATCATCGTCATCATCATCATTGTCATCATAGTCATTTTCATTGTCATCCTCATCATCATCGTCATCATCATTGTCATCACCATAATCAAAATTTTCATTTTCGTCGTCATTTTCATCATCATTGTCGTTATCGTCATTGTTATTTGGATTATTAAGGTTAGGGATAGAAGTTAGGAATTATTATTATTATTATTATTATGTATATTAATTATAATATATTATTTGTATTATAACAAAACAAAACATAAAAAAAATAAATGAAAATAAATGTAATTAATTTGTCCCCGAGGTGTAGGACAGTCGGTGACAGAGTGTGTTGTTAAGCCACTCCATATTGTTAAAGTCACTGGTTTGAAACCTACTGGAACAAAAAATTCAACCATGTTAAAGGTTCATGTGGCTCAGGCCGAGTGCGATCCCCGGGTGATTTTGACAGCTTAGATGCCCCTAAGTCGCAATTTCTCAAGCCACAAGTTAATCCCGCAACCAGCAGGTCCGGACAAATTAACAAAAAAAAAATGTGATTAATTTGTATATTATATAAATTACATTATATAATATATATAAAAAAAACATTAAAAGTGCATAACTCATGCCCCATAACCTCACCTTATTGCACGTAGAAATATTCTTGACAAATTTTGGACTGAGTGTGCCCTCGACCGGTACATAACCTCACCTCTCGACTAAGAATGACCTCATGCGACTTCCTTGAGAGTGATAGGCACCCAAATAGCTCATTAATCAAGCTCATGACAAACCTCCCTACTGAGAGTGACCTCGCGTGATTGCATTGAGAGTGATAGGCTCCCTAACTCATTAATCAAGCTCACAAAATACCTCCTGACTAAGGGTGACCTCGCACCACTACATTTAGAGTGATAGGCATGGCCCTAGCTCATTAATCAAGCTTAGAACATACACACTGGCAACAAAGTTGGCAGGGCACTACAAATATGGTAGGTTTTGCATGTTGTTTACACCCATCTGGTCATGCATAGGTTATTTGAGTGTTAGGGTTTTATCAATAGTCAAAATAGGCATAACAAATGCATAACCACAGATGACCTAAGATAACAGGGTTACCTTCAAGGCTAGTCATGGTAGGTAACACCATAAAATTAACAAGGTATTCCTACGAAACATTAGAGACAACGACAATTTCCAAGATACCTTATTTATTGATTGTTGACAGATCAACCACTCTACATAATAGTGGGTTTTTTTCATCCCAAAGTTAGCATGTCCACATGTGTAGAAATTAGGGTTATCCCAAATGAAAATATATGAAGACAAAAATATGTATATACGTAATAACATGAGAGATATATTGTCCTGTGATGCCTTCTTACCACAATGCATAGTCCTACATCACTCTATGTGTGCTCGCCAAGATTACCTTACTACATTTATTTTTCCTTTGACTTTGGTTCATGAGGTTCATTTGAATTGAATGGATGAGGTAGAGAAATATCCCTATTATTTGCATGAATAGGAAAGGCATGAGAACCCACCCCAAAGTATTGGCGAACTTGCTTTACTCAACTGAGAAGGAAAGGTGACTAAACAAGCATGGATTTGTAATTTCTCCATAACCTAGTTAGAAATTATGTTATTGGTATCCCCTAAATAAACTAACGTATGGAAAATGATAGTTTTCCCAATGTGAGCATCCACAATAGGGCTCCCAGGGTCAGAATACTTGGGATTGACAATCTTCCCTAACATTATTGAAGTTGTCCCATACATGAATAATATTTAGATATTATTGTTTTTTTTCGACCATGTTTATTGATGAAAAGTTCATGAATGGCCTTACTATAAATAAGAACATATTTGATGGCCTACAATAGAGGAATCCTTACAAACAAGTTCCTTAGTTCCCCAATGATTTCAAAATAAGTTTGACTAGGTGGCTTAGATTGGTTTAGTCACTTTGAAAAGGTAGGGATTCAACTTGAGGTTCCTTAGCAGGTGGAGTGAACTATATTATGTTTTGTGTAGAAATATTTTTTTGATTAGGTTCATCCTCCCTTGGTTCAGTGGCTAGAGTGGATTATGGATTAGTTAAAACTTTCTCAGACCCAAGATATGTATCCTAAAAATTGAGAGTAGACAACGAATAGGTTTGGTATCCTCCATTCTTCTTATTGTACACAAGTTGGGTTGTATTTGTATTCCGATTAGGAGCAGAATGAGAAGGTAGTTAAGGTTTCCTTATAGGTTGATTATTTTTCTAGTGGTTATATGGTGAAGGAGGAGGTAAAAGAACTAGTTGTGGATGTGGTGGCTAATTTTCAGATGGATTAAAAGATTGTTGTTGATTTGGCCATTAAGGATTTTATAAATGATGGGCTTGTTGTCCATAAGGTGAGGGGTAAGTCCAAGGTGATTAATCGAGAATATATTATTACTACATTGGTTGAGTGTCCAAGAATTGAGGAGGATACTAATTAGAGGCTGAAAATTTATTATTCCATGGTAAATTAAAATATTGAGGATCGTAATTCATCCTTGAAATTAAGTGCATGGTTTTCCAAATCTTCACTAGTTGATAGAGAAAACTTGCTCAACATTCTAATTTGTACCTTGATCAATTTCTTTAAGTTTTTGTAACTAGGGTGTTAAAACCTTAATTCCCACCCTATGGGCCATAGAGGATGTAATCATAGGATTAAGGCCCTAATGAATCTTTTTCCTAGGGCTTCACACATTTTGGAGCCCTTTTTACCCAATTTTAGGAATCCTCACGGGACACCTAACAGACAACAAGTGAGGCCCTTACTTGACACTAGTTGTGCAACCCATGAGACACTGCCAAGTTTATAGAATTGGGAAGTTACGAGGCGAGAGGTGAGATATGAGTTGGATATTAGTGGCTAGGATCTAGGGACTCACATCATTTGAGTTTCTAGTGGCATCTAGAAGATCTAGAAGCCTCTCCCAAGCCTCCTCCAAGAACTATATAACAAAGGAAAGCCAAGAAGAATTCAATAGCAAGGTTATGTTGTCAAACTATAGAGGTATTAAACTATAAATCATTGGATCATAACATGACCAAGGAGCTGTGAGGAGAAGCAAGGAGCGAGGATATTGAAGGAAACTACATCAACACTTAAGGTATGCAATTGTGATGTAAGTTTCTATTTACAATCAATAGGTCATTTGGTTTTCCCCTAAATATTTTTCATTGATATATAAATGTTCATATCTAATTTAATAGATTATAAATTATATTAGATTCAAGATATATCTAGGAATTTAATACTAGGAAGACAAGTGGAATGGTATTGTTTTGTATTTGGTGTGAAAGGAGTAGGTTGTAGAAGATGGAGCTGGAACTTCATGATTGCAGCAACCAGGAATATACTAAGGACAACCTTCAGGAAAAGGTATGTCATTCTTCCATCTTCTTGTGTAATGATCTTATTGCTTGTTTTTAGGAGAACCATAAGAAATATACCCCTCCTTTCTAGGATATCTAGGCTTATCCTAAGGATATTTGATTGATCCACTCAATGATATCCCTGTGAGCATTTTTTCCATAAAAAATTGGCGACCATACTAGGGAGGAACTCCATTCAATTTGAATCTCTTTTCCTTTCTTTGAAACTATTTTGAGGAGTGAGTCTTGTTTTCTTCCATCAAGGGTTTAAAGGATTAGATCCTATAGATATGAAATATATGATTCAGATATAGAGGTCTAGAGAATTTCCTTCCCCCTAAAAAAAAATGATAGTCCTTGCTTGTTGGAGTAATGTTGTCCCACAAGGACCCCTCACATGTAGACTTTATTGTGTCCCGTGAGGGCCTCTCAGATCTGCATTTTTTTAGTGCTAAGACCAATTCTATCCAGGTTGAGACATCCTATGAGCTTTCAGAGGCTTCTAATTGCCTCTCTGAGTGTCTTGGTACCCCTGCTATAAGAATAGGATTCTCACATTAATCATTTTTCAAGGTTATTATTGAGTTGATTGGTGCCAAAGTTTTCAATTTGTTTGGACAATACCCTTTTATTGTCTGAACTTTCCATTTTCAGATCTCAGATCTCAGAATTTGAACTCAGAATTCACTAGATATGATGATATCTAGGATCTTATGCCATTGATTGTATGTATGATTTCATTTGACCTTTGTGTAGCACTAGATCTCCCCCTCTTAGGCACGTTTTTAAGTGTGATCATTGTAGTGACATTAGAGTAGGCTGATATAGCCTTGTTCCTGATATCCTACATGTCTTTGCTTGTTTTTTGTTTGGTTCCTTTTTCCATTTGTACTTCTTGTTGAGATTAGGACTTGTTTACATTGCAAATTGGAAAAAACATTAAAAATCCAAAAATAATCTCTTGCATCCTTAGTCCTCTTTTGAAGCATTAGTGTTGTGAGTGTGATATAAGAATTTGTTGGTATTGGATATTTTATGTTTGTTTGGTTGATTGGTTTGTTTGAGGATTTATTTGAGTGTTGAAAAATAAAAAGGAAAACTCTTTATCCATCCCATAGCTATATTTAATTGAATTGAAAGATTTTACACTTTCATATTTTCATTGTTTGGTTGGGTGAAGAGTCCTCACATCATATGAAGTTTCATCCATTACCTGGACCTAAGCAATAACCCATTAAAATAAGCACTTAATTTAAAATTTATTAAATTTTTTCTTCGATAGCAAACCAACATTAGATAGGTTTAGGTCCTTGGATTTGGATTGGAGAGTAAATTCTCGAAGGCCACAAATCTAAACCTAGAAGTCATTAATGAGTGTGAAAATTCATTCTCGCAACCGGTGTGTCAGGAAGGTCCTCTAACACAAGATTCAAGAACGAGGCCACATCAGGGAAAGTAGGGATATTACCCCTCTCTACTTTTTTGGGTGTTTGCGATATCGCTTCAATCGTTATGCATATGGGGATTCTATTCGGTCACTCGTCACCCCTCCAGAGATTCGGGCGTCACTGACAACTGTTTTCCTAGCCATTGATTGTTAGGTGGTAACCTTAGTGGATTTTCCTAGGGATCTACATATGTTACTAAAGGTGGGATATGCCTATAGTACCTGGGTTAGATGTTCGTTCATAGTCCCAGTTCCCCCAGAGGGTGCCCGCCCTAATAAAGGGTACTTGCATCGGTCAGGGTTGTTTTGTGTTGTTAATTGTAACTAATCCTCACACCTTCACTAGTCAATCTGGTTGGGACTTCATCTCCCCCATGAGGTTTTTTTTTGGAAGGCCCCTAAGCCAACTGGTTTGCTTGTTGTTGCCTAGATTTAATTAGGGGTGTTTTCTTTAAGTCTGAGTCTAGGTTGAACATAGGTTGATTGTCGTTTGTTAGTTACATATACTTTTCATCATGGTTGAACTACCGCATTGGTCTATTGATTACGAGGACTAGAGCCTATTATAGAGGTGGAACCGCCTCCGAAGCAGTGCCATATCCATGACAAAGACTTTGAAGGGTCCTATTTGTGGTTTGACGAAGCCAAGTTGGTTGAGGTAGAAGTGGTTGATGAATGGATTCCACCCAAATTCAATCCACCTTTAACTAAACCTAACTGTAATGTTCCCTTGGCCACCCGCAGGCTGGGGTACGACACTCCAGAGCAACCACTCATGCTTTGACACCAGTCGATAACATTCCCACCCTTCACAGGCTGAACCATCCTACTCTAGGGAACTCTTTCATTCCCATACTGCATAACATACAGTAACATACCCAGTAGTCAACTGAGCTATGCCACATAAATTTACTCTTTAAATTGCATGCAACTAAAACATATACATACAACACTCTCACAGAAGCTTTACATATAAACATAAACAAACAATTATTTTCTGTAACATATGACTTTTATATTGAAATAATAGTAACTACAGATATGCATCATTTATAGGGAATTACCCATAAACATACAGGCAAGTATAATCACATATATTATAAATCGTAACATAGGCATGTAAATAACAAAGCAACATATAATTTTTATCATACAACTGGTACTTATCTTGGAAATATTGTCACCAACTGCGCACAGACCGTCCAAGAACCTCCTAGCCATAGACTACACTGTTCATCACTCTCAAAAGTGTGTCACCCCCAAGATGGGACTGAACTCCACCCAGGGTAAAGTGTTCCTATCCAGGCTAAGGCTCATGGACAAAAGGAAAGACTCTGTCTCAGGTGCTTTCTCAACTAATAGCCTATAGGCTCTCATTCCCCACATGCATGTCCCACCCAAGGAAGTGTTCCCCTTCTCTGCTTAACGGTCCCTCGACTTCCCCACTTCCCTTCCAGGGCTTCAACAATAGACCGGACCAGAAGTCTCAGAGCACTGTAGCTACAATCTAGCACCTTCAGGAATCAATCCCCAACAATTCTCTCACTCAGAGAATTGCTCACAAGCTTGACAACCCACTTCTTCAATCCCGCTCCAAGCTAACTAGGTACACCAACCAAAAAGGGCTATGTGAACAGGCTCCAGAATGGTGAAATGGTTGTCTCAAGGATAACATAATGCGTGATACCAAAACATAAGAATCCCAACTTATAATAACCAACTCACCAGCCTATAACACATATCATATACACGAGGTTTGTTGTCCTCCATACTACGCGCACCTTAGTTACTGCGTGCGGTATCTTGGAATGTACATATTACATCATTTTACTACGCAGTTCATGCGCGCACTATGCCACATGATGTGCATTACCAAATGAGGTCAAAATAGCTCACCATCTTAAGTACATTTATATTTCATTACAATTAGGTTCAATCGAGGCATATTACAATCCCCCCCCCCTTATTTATGCATTGTCCTCAGTGCATCATACACCCATATATAAAAAAAAATTCAAAAATCTTCAAAAAGATGCGGGTACTCTGTCCGCATTGCATCTTCATGCTCCCAAGTAGCATCCTCAGGACCGTACCAGGTCCATTGAACCTTTACAAGACCTATGGCTAAGTTTCAGAGCTGTTTGACTTTTCGGTCCAAAATGCGCACCATATGCACTTGAAAAGCGCCTTCTTGCTCCACTTGAATCACATTCCAGTCAATAACATGATTAGCATCAGGTATATATTTCTTTAGCAATAATACATGGAAGACATTATGAACAGACATAGATGCAGGAAATACAATCATATAAGCAACTAGACCGATCCTCTCTAGGATTTTAAAAGGCCCACAAAATCTAGTTGCCAACTTTGCGCAACTTCCTAACTTCAGGGAACTCCTGTTAGCTTTCACTTTCAGGAAAACATGATCACCCACTTTGAATTCTCTATGGGTTCTGTTCTTATCGGCATAACTTTTCTGTCTATCTTGGGAAGCTTTTAAATTCTTCTTAATTTTTATCATCTGGTCCTCCATTTCCCTGAGCAACTCTGGCCCAACTACTGTCCTATCAGCTGGATTATCCCAACTTACTGGAGTATTGCACTTTCTACTGTAAAGTTCTTCAAATGGGCTCATCTTCAATGATGCTTGATGCCCATTGTTGTACGTGAATTCTACCAAGTGTAGGTAGTCTTTCCATTTCGATGGTTTGTCCATCACATACATTCTTAGTATATCTTTTATCACCCTGTTCACCCTTTCTGTTTTCCCATCAAACTCAGGATGATAAGCTGTACTAAAGTGCAGATTCGTTCTGAATTCTTTGAACAATCCTTTCCAGAAATTCGAGGTGAATTTTGGGTCCCTGTCGGACACAATTGTTTTAGGAATCCCCTGCAATCATGCCACTTACTTCATGAAAATATCAACAACCTCTGTTGCCTTGTGCTTAGTTTTCAGTGGAATAAAAGGGGCATCTTTTGTGAGCTTGTCCACCACCACCATGATCAAATCATGCAACTTTCTTTTTCTAGTCAATCCCGTAATAAAATCCATTGTCACCATTTCCCACTTCCACTCAAGAATGGTTAAAGGTTGCAGCAACCCCGTTGGGTGCCTATTCTCATCTTTCACTTTTTGGCATTCCATACATCTAGTGATGTACTCATAAATATCTTCTTCATACATGGCCAAAAGTGATGGCTCTTGATCGCTGCCACAATTTTCTGATATCTAGGGTGCCTTGCATAAGGAACATTATGTGTTTCGTGAAAAATCATACGTTTCAAGTTTTGGACATTTGGAACAAAAATCATGTTCTTGCACAATAATATTCCATCTATTCCCAACTTTTAATTATCCACCTTCTAAAGCATCTTACCCTGTTGTAGCATTGCTACCAATTCTTTGTACTGCAGATCTGCATTTGCAGCCTCCATAATTTTTCTTTTAATATCAGTTTGGTACATGCTAATAGTTGTAGCATGTAATTCATGCACCTTCTTGTTGAGTGCATCAACCACTTTATTCTCTTTCCCTTTGATATGCTTTATATCAAAATCATATTCTCTTAGAAATTCTAACCATCTTCTTTGTCTAGCATTTAGATTTGGACGATCAAATAAATATTTCATACCATTGTGGTCTGTTCTTAGCTCAAACCTCTTTCCCATGAGGTAGTGTCTCCATTTCCTCAGGGCATGCACTATGGCTGCCAACTCCAAATCATGAGTGGCATAGTTTCTTTCATGGTCCTTCAACTTCCTTGATTCATAACATATGACAAACCCGTTTTGACTGAGGACTCCACCAAGTCCTTCATTACATGCATTAGTGCATACAATGAAGTCTTCTTCTGGGTCTGTGATCCTTAATATTGGAGCACTTGTCAATATTTTTTTCAAGTGTTGGAAACTCTTCTCGCAATCTAGTGTCCACTGAAACTTCACTCCCTTTCTTTGCAAAGAAGTGATTGGGTGTGCAATCTTTGAGAGTCCTTCAATAAATCTTCTGTAGTAGCCTGCAAGACCCATGAATGATCTCACCTTTGTCACATTCTTCAATGTTGACCATTCTCTAATGGCCTCTATCTTCTCAGGATCCACTGCTATCCCATCCTTTGAAATGATATGCCCCAAATAATGAATCCATTTATGATAAAATGATCACTTTCTCAATTTGTCATATAACTGATGCTCCCTTAATAATTGCAACACCATCCTCAAATGATGTTCATGCTCTTCCTTTGATTTGGAATATATAATAATTTCATCCAAAAATACGATGACAAACTTGTCTAAATACTCTCGGAAAACACCATTCATTAAGCACATGAAAACAACTGGTGCATTTGACAACCCAAATGGTACCACTATGAGCTCATAATGACCATACCTTGTCCTAAAGGCTGTCTTACTAATATATTCTTATTTAATTCTTACCTGATGGTATCCTGATTTGAGATCTATCTTTGAAAATATCTTTGCATCCTTTAATTGATCAAAGAGGTCATCAATCCTCGGCAGAGGATACTTGTTCTTAACAGTCACTTTATTCAACTGTCTGGAGTCAATGTACAACCTTAGTGTTCCATATTTATTTCTCACAAACAAGACTGGGGCACCCCAAGGTGACACGCTTCAACGTATATACCCCTTCTTCAGAAGTTCTTAAAGCTCCATTTGCAACTCCTTTAATTCTGGTGTACTCATTCTGTAAGGAGTCTTTGATAATGGCGTTGCTCCAGGAATCAAATTTATAGAGAAATCAATGTCTCTCCTTGGGGGTATTCTGGGTACCTCCTTGAACACATCTTCAAAATCTTCCAGGACTGCATAATCCTCCAAATTTGGCACCTTATCTCTAAGTGTCTCTACCAAATGATCTGCAATTATTTGACATCCTTTTCTATAACACTTCTTCAGCTACAATGCTGAAATTTCTCTAATGGTTACTACCCTGGGGATTCCCTATACCTTCCTTGGTTTCCCTTCCTCATCCAGACAAGTAAATGATTTGTTGTCACAGTCTAAGAGAGTGTGATGTTGGTCTAACCAATCCATCTCAATTAGACAGGCATAGGAACCTAAAGGCAAGATATTTAAATTTTCATTGGTGTTCAGTCCATTCATGTCTATGAGGCATGACTTAACCATTTCATTAACCTTTCTTCTAGCTCTTGTAGCCAGTTGAACCAACTAGGATTTCCCATGCTTGCTTCTTGGCAATTGCAAACTTTCCACCATCTTAGGGTCTATATAACTATGACTAGATCTTGAATCAATCAAAATAGCAAGGATTTGGTTGTTGATCATACCTTCCACTTCAATCATGTGGTACTGATACTCTACTTGCTTGTTTCTCAGGGCTGCATAGATCCTTAGCACATATCTTCTCATGTCCTCCACTATTTCAGCTCGTTGTACATTGTGAACAACCCTACCTTTTTCACCTCTGTGAGGAGAATCTCTAAACCTATGGTCCCCTTTACAACCCCAACATTACATAGGTGGATGCCTTGGTCCTTGACTCCCTGTGTCTATTGTTCTAGGTTCTTTAGGCGTTTTCTGTCCTTTTGTATTATTTCTGAAGAATGGTGGCTTAGCTCCCTTCTTCCTCTGATCCACCTTGAATTTCTTATTGTCTTCCCAAGCCTTTTGGAAAGCTGGTCTTGCTTTCTGCTGATCATATAGGAATTTAGCTCTGCTTATGGTCTCTTCTAATGTATTGGGATCATCATACTGTATTTTTTCACTGATGAACGATGGAAATCCACTTAAATACCTTTGAATTTTGACTGTCTCATCCTTGATGAAAGAGACATACTTCATCAGTTCCAGAAAGCTTCTTTCATATTCATCTATGGTCATACTTCCAAGCTTGAGTTAAAAGAAATCTTTCATTTTCTTGTCATAGTATCTCTTAGTCAAGAACTTCTCAAAATACTTCTTGAATTCCATCCAAGTAACACCTTTCTCTACAATGTGTTGCACTTGCACAAGTTGATCCCACCACATGGAGGTCATTCCTTTGAGTTGATAGATATCGATTCTACGTTATGCATGAGAAGAATAATTATGCAATTGAAAATACTTCCTCATGCCTAGCAACCATGTTTCTGCATCTTCATCCTTCTTGTGCTCACCATCAAATGCAGGAGGTTTGATTTTGTTCATTTCTCCCCTCAGCTCATCCACCCCAGGTCTCTTATACCTTCTGATAGGGGATAGACTTGAGTTGTTGTCTATTCTCTTATGGGAATGCCTTTGGGAAAGATGGTGATGTCTACTAGCATTTTTTATTTTTCTATTCTCCCATGAAGGTTTGTGACTCCCAGATTTACTTGAGCCACTCTCCTTAACCAATTTCTCTTCTATTTTGTTCAAACCCTCCAATAACTTCATGTTGAAGTCATCCTGTTGCTCTTTGGATTTCATAAGCCTTTCATTATCAGCTTTATGGCTTTGGACATCCTTCTGCAAATTCTTAATGGTCTCATCCATATTCATATCTTCATTCCTTTCTTCTCCATGTCCGTTGGAGTTCGTTCCTTCCATGCCCAAATGGAAATCCACCCCTCTGCTCTCATCTTGTTAACTGTAATTCCCTTGTTCCTCTTCCATTCCTATGGAATCTGCATTGGTATGATCTGATCGAGTTGTTGTTAATTCTACAAAACGTGCAGCCATCGAAACTTATCAGGCTAACAATTCAACAATTCATGAGAATATGCACCATTTTGGTTCAATATACACATCAAAATTATCTCTCCCGATCTCTTGGTGTTATCACCATGACAATTCTAGATAATACCCAAGTCTCGGAAACATAGACGCGCAATGCTTTCAAAGATACACTTGTGCAAGAAGGTGGTTTTCCGAAACCACTTTCGCCAAGATGTGGTATCACGTGTCTCAACATGTCAGATCCACCACTCATGGAGCAGGCGACGACTTAGTCAGATCTCCTTGTTTCACTCGTTCGGTACTTTGCAGCCATGTGACATCAACTGAATGCCACCATGTAACAAACTCAAAAGATAATCATTTGAAATGGATTGGCCAAGCATGGCAACCCAATGCTCTTGTACGTAATCTGTCTGCGCTTCATAAATGGAATTCTATAATTACCAATCCCCAAGTATAAAGGTATTTGTGTATCCATAACCAAAGTAATCTCCAAACTGCTCAAATTTTTGCTCTCTGTAAAAAAACCTTTCTGTATCCACAACCTGAGACACATGGACAAGGCTAAATCGAATGATACTGGTTATTCGAGCAACATGATAGACTTTCCTACGAATAAGGAGGAAAGGGTCCTTGCGCGCATTCTAGCAACTAAGTTCCACATAGAGCTGGCTATAGACTCATGGTTGGAAGTCAAGTTGAATCCCACTATGAAAAATTTAGTCATCAACAGGCCAGCCACTAAGAAGAAAAGGAGTAAGCGACAAAATAAGGAGGAATCTATGGCTGAAGCGGCCAAAAGTGTTGGAGAGAATCAACCGGTCTGGTTAGATTATTCCTTAAAGGCACAGATCACTAAGCTGAAGTAAGTCTTCAACTAAGATAAGCATGTCTCAGCGAGTTTTGAACAGCTGGTAGCGGAGGTAAAGAGTACCAGAGATGATAGGCCTTTTCTTTAAACAACCCTTTTTCGCAATAGGCTAACTGTTGTCATCACCCTTTTGTAATTTTGTGATTAACATGATTATATAAATACAGAAACAATTTGTTTAGACTGTTTTATTAGAATTTCTATCTGGTAATGTTATGAATCTTGTTTTCTTTTATAATAAGTTTTTTCTTGTAATCTTATGTTTTTATTTTCATCTACTTAAATCGAAGGAAATTAAAACTCGTAATTCTTTTTAATTAATGCTTCGATGCGGTTGTGTGTTTATTTTTATTTTATTATTATGCAATTTAAACTCAAACTCATTGCCTTCCAAGCGACTTCACGCTCACTAAACTTTGAATTATTCATTTATATTTATCGTGCATAGCCATATTACAAGGTAAAACGCTTTTCCGCGCACCTATATCTACTGTGCATTTCTTCTTCGTCGCACCGATAACTCACACGCACTACTCTTGCATTGTGCGCTAATATCCACTGCGCACAGTTTTGGTACCATGTACCAATATTCCACATGCATTTCGTCCTATGCATGCACCATGTCAAGTTAAACATATTCCATCGTGCCAAATTATCTATGCACACCACTGACTACATCTTCGCAAAACAACTTATACTCATACTTATGCGTGTACCAAGAAAAATCCTCTGTGTTAATAAATACTTGCGCACCCCATGTGCACATTACTATGTGTGTTCTCACCACACAAAGCTAAATTTAGTGTGTGCATCCGCACATAATAATATTCTGCGTGACACCACAATTTACCGTGCATACTAGCATGCCAACGTTTTCCCACGCGGTGCCAAAATTTACTGCGCACGCCAGCACGCCAACCTTTTCCATGGACACTTCGTGACTCCAATTTTGGTCAACTAGAAGTTACTTCTTCTGTGAATATTCAATTCAATTGAGCCCCTCTGGTCCATCCAAGCTCAGTGTTGAACTAAATCTCTGATACCAATTTGTAACGTTCCCCTGGCCACCCGCAGGCCGGGGTACGCCACTCCAGAGAAACCAGTCATGCTCTAACACCAGTCGGTAACATTCTCAGCCTTAATAGGCTGGACCATGCTACTCTAGGGAACTATTTCATTCCCATACTGGGGAACATACAGTAACATACCTAGTAGTCAACTGAGCTATGCCACATAAATTTACTCTTTAAACTGCATGCAACTAAAACATATACATACATCACTCTCATGGAAGCTTTACATATAAACTAAACAAACAATTACTTTTTGTAACATACAAATTTTATACTGAAATAACAATAACTACAGATATGCAACATTTACAGGGAATTACCCATAAACATACATGCAATTATAATCACATATATTATAAACCGTAACATAGGCAAGTAAATAACAAAGCAACATATCATTTTTATCATACAACTGGTACTTATCTTGGAAAGATTGTCACCAACTACGTACAGGTCGTCGACGAACCTCCCAACCATAGACTACATTGTTCATCACTCTCAACAGTGAGTCACCCCTGAGTCGGGATTGAACTCCACTTAGGGTAAAGGGTTCCTATCCAGGCTAAGGCTCATGGACAACAGGAAATACTCCATCTTAGGTGCTCGCTCAAATAATAGTCTACAACATATCATTCCCCACATGCTTGTCCCACCCAAGGAAGTGTGCCCCTTCTCTGATCAACAGTCCCTTGGCTTCCCCACTTCCCTTCCAGGGCTTCAACAACATGCTAGACTGGAAGTCTCAGAGTGCTTTAGCTGCAGTCTAACACCTTTAGGAATCAATCCCCAACAATTTTCTCGCTCATAGAATTTCTCACGAGCCTGGCAACTCGCTTCTTCAATCCCGCTCCAAGCTAACCAGGTACGCCAACCGAAAAAGGCTATGGGAATAGGCTCTGGAATGGTGAAATGGTTGTCTCAAGGATAACAAAATGTGTGAGTGAAAATGGTCATGGAACTATTGACTGGATAAATGAGTGTGGAAGGAATCACTTTGAACTCTTCATGAAAGTCGTGGTGAGAATGATGGTCAGGATGCTGGTAAGGTATCTGTGAAAAAGTCACCAAATGAGATAAATTCCCCACAATATGAATGCATCTCCCCAACTTGACACTTGTCATATCGGAAGTTACTTTGGTCCACTTGTCTCCAACTTTAGAACTTAGGATAAAATAATTATCCATACTTTATGTTTTAGGAAATATTAATATAATATTCCCTTGACTTTTAGCCCTCCCTTTCCCTAACTGGAGAAGTTCAATCCCCCATCTCTTTTATCGTAGTCAGTCTGTGCACAATGATGTATTTTATATTAATCATGAGTCATATACAAAGTAGGCGCATTGGCCTTTGACATCTAGGTGTTTTGGCCTAATACCAAAACATAAGCATCCCATCTTATAATAACCAGCTCACCAGCCTATAACACATATCATATACACGAGGCTCGTTTTCCTCCATACTGCGTGCACCTTAGTTACTGTGCGCGGTATCCTGGAATGCACATATTACATCATTTTACTACGCAGTTCATGCACACACTATGCCACATGATGTGCATTACCAAATGAGGTCAAAACATCTCACCAACTTAAGTACATTTATATTACATTACAATTGGGTTCGGCCAAGGGATATTACACTAACACCCCTATATTAGTCCAAGTACACAAACGTTTCAGCGAGCCTTTTTCGTTATTTAGTCATCCTCCTACCATGTCTAGACCCAGTGCTTTGTTTAGTGCAGCTAAGACCACAATACCATTCTCAAGTGGGATTGGGGATGACTCACCTAAGGGCATCCCATTCATGTCCTCATTGCAACCCCTTAGCTCCATTGGACCTTCACCGTCCATACCTTTTGTTTTTGGTTCCTCCATGTGTAGGACGTCGCCTGTATCATTGAATCCATCTGTTAGTATACCTAGTGTGCACATGACCATCCCATCCACTTCTCTGCCCACTCCAAGATTATTTTCCAGTGGGGGGGAAAGATTTGGTTTCATAATGGGAAGTGGAGCTTCTTCCACTTTGATTAATCCAATGACCGGTCTAACGTAATAAAGGGAAGGTACATCTTTTGGATGGGGTATTCCTAATGATTTTGGGGTTGTCCCTAGTCAACCTGGGGTTAGTGGTACTTTTGGAGGATTTCCTTTTCCATGGATTAGTACACCTTTCCTTGGGGGCACATCCTTGGGGAGAAATTGGAGTTTTCCCTTTGTCCATACATCTAGTCGTGGGGGTTTCTTCCCCATGACTAGCACTAGGAACCCTTTTCCTTAAGGGTCAATTTACCCCCTAGGATAATTTTTGGTGGTGGGAGTAGTCATTCTCCTTCCAATGCGACCATCCTTGGGGGAACCCACTCTCCAACCATTTCCCGACCTTCCAACAACACCAACATAGGGGGACCGCAAGGTCCATCTGGGACATCAGAGACTTCACCTCCCTCCTAGTCTCCATTCACATTGTTTTCATTTATTGCAATGCTTAAATTACCATATTTTTCACGATTGACGAATGACCCTATTTCCCACGATCCCTCATGGCCCACGAATCCATAAAAAATCCCATCAAAAATTTTGAAGTTTGACAATAAGCTGGGAGAAAACCCCTCCACACCCATGATGACATACAATTTGAGATGATCGTCCAATTATTTAAGGGACGATAGTGTGATATTGTGTATTTTCTAGAGATCCATGACCAGAGCCCATGTCAAGTGGTATATTTAACTGAAGGGAAATTATTTTAAAAGCTTTAACAACCTGGTAATGGTGTTTTTAACAAATTATCGACTGCCTATTCGGTACGAGATAGGAAAATAGATTTTGACTTCCTTGTGTCAAAACAATGCCACCCATATTTTTGATCATATACATGAGTGGCAGAGGAGGCATAGGATGATTAAAACTTAGATTTCAGACAAGCTCCTAATGGAGTGGTTCACCAAGTCCCTCTTACCACCCATTTCCAAGGATGTAGCTATGACTGAGGTGACCACTAAAGAACAAGTCATATTACATTCCCAACATATGGGTTTTATTTATTCTCAGTTGGGTACTCTCTATGATATTATTCCAAATGATCCTCGCCCATTAAATGATCCTCATCAACCTCACTCAGGGCCCCATGCCAATGGTGTGGTTGGTTATGTTTCTCATGAATTTGTTAATCAACTAGTTGATCATATGAGACAATTTTCCATTCAATCACAACCATCAACATCTTACACTAATGCTAAAACTGTTTCAATCCCTCCTCAAACCTCCAAGGTGAATTCAATGCATTCCATGAAAAAAACAAATCCTCAAGAACCTAGAGGTAAGAAAAAGAGGAACAAAAATAAAAATTCCACTGATGAGAAAGGGACTTCCACTACCCAAACTTCCCAGGAGGGAGTCACTAAGGAGAAGAGGAAAGCTTGGATCCCCTGCACCATTTGTGGGAAGGACCATCCCACTCACTAGTGCCCTCAAAAATATGAGATCCATCAGTATTTGGCACAACAGTGCCCCCCCAAACAATCTTCTACATTAACTCATCCCTTCCCTCCCCAACCTCAAAACATGGTTGCCTCAAATCATGCCCCTCCACCAGGGGGAATCGTAGGTACCCCTCACCATGAGGGGTCCTCATCGAATGATTTCATTTACATGTGTAACCACATGGTCAACTTGTTGACTTGGAAAAAGAACTATGACATTATCGAGCCTTCCATTGTTTCCCCAGACACAACATCTTCTTCCCAACCTAGTGGCACTCTATAGATAGAGAAGCCATTCCTTTATGCACCTCTTCACCCCCTGAAGCGATTTATTCATTGTATGACACATCATCCCAATGAATGATCTTCCCACAACTACAGTATTGTGGAAGACTTAGCCTAGGCACCTTGTTCCATGTCGACCCTCGAAGTTCTCCAAAGCTGCCCCATGCAGCGGAAATAAATGCTATTGACCATAGGAATGGTTGATCCATTGAAGTCAAATTACTGATAGGCTTGTTGAATACCCAAGTTACTCATAGGATTTTTTATGCTTGAATCCATTAGGACCGAAACAGAAACCTCACGGGGATAAAAATCCCCCTGTGTTTTTATAGAGGTGGTACTCCTCTTTATTTTAAGATTTTCTTGGGACTCTAGGTTTTTTAGAGTAATGTAGGACTCTGAAAAAGTATGCCATGATATTCAAATAAAGATACAAATTGCAGTAATATAAAAGATTTTTGTTTTCAAAAAAGGATTTCCTGAGAGATGACTAGGAGCCACACACATCATATATTTGAAAAAGATTAACAAAAATTCCTCACACCCATCATAGTTAATCTAAATATTTATGATCACATAAAATAAAAGTACAGTCAAAACTGATCCCGAAATAGTTCTCTTGGGATTTCTGAAAAAATATATAGTTTGTTACAAAGCTTTGAAATTTAAATTTGTTTGTCCTTAGGACTAGGATTGGTGCTCCCGTGGACCATAAAGAAAATATGAACAAGAAATAAGTTGTAGAAGGAGAATGGCAGGATATGCAGAGTAGAAATCCCTGGAAATAAGACAAGGAGAATTTATCAGACTTTGGTTAAACCTTTCTAGTTAAAGAAGATGAGTAATTGGATGAAAGAAATGATAAAGAAAGCAATATGTGATCAACATAAACTTACTATGACGGTCGCTTGTGTCTTCACTTGCTTGATGTTGTCCTTTTATTTTCTTCATTGACGGTTATAGGAACTGTATCAATTGTTTCTTTCCCTTCTTTGGTCAATTTTTTGATTGATTTGTTGAACCAATATTCAATATAACCTTTCATTGGTGAAACATTCATTTCATGCCATATTTTAATGTTGAATAAATCACCTTCCAAATATATTAATTCAATATATATACCATGTATAGCTTCCTCAATATCTTTGTTTTTCATGGAATAATCCACTAGCCAATTGTCTATTTCTTCTTCATTATATTCAAGTATGCTATAAAAAATTTCAGTTGATAACCCCTTAAATATCTCAACTTGTTTGTCAAATTGTTTCCTTGTTAGAAACATTGAGTTGAGCATTAATTTAGGGTCTTGTACCTTGTTAGTACCTCCTTCTAGGTTTATATCTGTGAGTCTTTTGAAAAGTTCTTCCTTTTTTAGTATGGCTTCACTACATGGTTTAACAATGTTACTTAAATTCTTAATCTTTTCCTTCCAGCAAGTATTTAGTTGTTTTATTCAACTTGGGGAAGGCATATCCTCCTCTCTTATTATCAGTTTTGTCATGTTAGAGACTTTGATTCCAAATGGTAAAACAACATCAGTGAAAAAACCTTCTTCGTTCTTCAAATCAACTTGCAAATATTCATGAAAAGTGTGTGCCCTTGAGCCAAAAAAAACAATATTTTTTGAAACTTCCCACACTTCTGTTATTAGGGAAATTCTCTTCTTAATATTATTTTATACATAAATCCTTATTGTTGTGAGTAGGATTGAAGATCATTTCAACTTAATAGAGGGTGTAGTTGGTTTTACTATTGACAAAGGACTTTCAAGGATTGGAAGAGGAATTAAGGCATTTTCCAACTCTCTGATCCTTTCTTTTAACTCAATATTTTCTGCTTCTAGACAACCAATAGAATCATCAAGAGCATCCCTGGTTGCTCTATGAATTTCATATATTTGGGATGGCCGCATATCTTTCAGGTCAACCTCTAAGTGAGATTTTCCCTTCTTATTTTTCCGATCACCTCTTTCTACAATCAATTTTTTAGATTTCTTATCAAAAATAACACTTTGGAAAGTAAATGACTCTTCTTCACTGAAGGCCTCATTTACAACGATCTCTAATGATGAATTTTTTTGGGCCACATTTCCTAGTTGATCAATTGTGGGAAACATTTTCTCAATATCAACCTCAAGCTCCATGTTTTCAAGAGAGAATCTATTGATGTTGTTTTCTATGATATTGTCTTCTTCCTCTTGCACTACATTCTTCCTCTTTTTTCTCACAGGGAGCTTATGTGAGCTCTAGATTTTTCCAGTGGGGGGATTCTTCTCTCCTTCATCTCTTGAAATATTGTTGGAAATATTCCTAATTGGGTGAGCCATTGGAGCATTGCTTCGGGATGTGGTAGTTTTGGGAGTAACAAGTAGAGACTGGGCACTCCTTTCATTGGGACCCTTTCCTTTTTTCTTATAAAACTTGTTAGTACTAAGTATTGTTTCTATGTCACCAACATTATGTATAGGAACGCTTTGGGTGTTATATTCTTATTCATTCAATATAGTATGAATGAATGCGTTATTGAATCCAACTGACATCATATGTTCCACAAATATTTTGTTAGGATCAAACCCCTTTATTTTTTCGACATACTTTAGATTTACATTGTTGAAGTGATTCACAAACTCATCAATTTTATTTATGTTTCTAAAAATGAAATCTCCAATCTTCCATGGCAAAGGGATGACTTGTTTTTTCATTTTTTTTCGTGGAACAAATGCAGCTAGAAATTGTATTGCCTTGCCACCTCTATAATGAATAATTTATCAGATACACGATACGAGAGAAAAGAAGGATTTTCTTTGGAACAAAATATTCTTATGACACTGTGATTCTCCATTTGTTCAATTGTTCCTCTTTTCTCTAGAAATTTGTTAGCCTCGCCAGATATCTTTGAAGTATTCTCTCCCAAAAACAACCTCTTGACACTAGCAAATTTGGCTCATTTTGTGACGACTATTTCAATGCTCTTGCGACGTTATGTCGTGGATATTGCGAGGAATCTTGAGTCTCTGAAACGTTGTTTTATGTCACTTGAAAACTTTGACGAACCTGAATTATCGTCGTAAGAGCGACGACCCTAGGGAACTTCTCACAATTGCGACAACAAAAGAAATATCGTCACCAATACGACAATATAGGAAAACTAAGTGAAACCAACATTTCGTCGCAATTGAGACGACCATTGTGACGATAGATTTCGTTGCTTATATAGTAAATGTGTCACAAAAATTTAAGTTGTCGTCGTACTTGCGACGACAATTTATTTTTTTATGTAGCAACTACGTCACAACAATTTAAGTTGTCGTCGCACTTGCGACGACCATTGCGATGACAACTTTCATTGTTTATATAGAAAATACGTCACAACAATTTAAGTTGTCGTCGCACTGGCGACGACCTTTGCGACGACAACTTTTGTTGTTTATATAGAAAATGTGTCACAACAATTTAATTTGTCGTCTCACTTGCGGCGACCACTTTTTTTGTTTATATACCAAATCCGTCGCAGGTGTATTATGGTCATCGAAAGTGCGATGAGCAATATTTATTTAAAAAAAAAATTAAAAATTTATTTTAGGCTGCAATTTTAATATTAATATTACCAGTTTAATATTAATATCACCATATCCTCCAAGTGGAACATGGTTTCTCCTATAATTCCTTGGATAATGGGGATAGGTCTCAATGCCTTGATAATGTGCATGAGAGGACAATAAATCTCTTAGGCTCTAAATTAATCTTTCAGGGACCTACAAGGGCCATGGACAAGGCCACAAACCACAAAACATGCCCTATATAAGATATCATTATCATTACAGTGGTATGTGGATGCCATTAGAAGGTTTTATTCATTAGGGATGGGTACTAGAGCCTTTACCATGGTTGGGTCAGAAGTTGAGGGAATTAGGACCTAAGTTAATATTGTTGATCTAATAGGCCATGATTACGGCCTCAAACTACAACATAATTCCTTTAAAGTTAATCATTGTCATATAAATAGGACATGGGTATAATAATGAGTTTTTTCATAGTAGGAATGGGTCTCAAGGACTTTACCATAACAAAGGGAGGGAGGACAATAAGGGCCTTATTCCATAAATGGATTTGTAAGGCTCAATATCCATGAGCATCACCTTCAACATAATCCCTTTAGAGGAAATATTTGGTGTCCAAGTTGAATATGTGTACCATTATGAAATATTTTGCACTAGGGACATGTGCATTAAGTAATTAGCCATGTTCAAGCGAGAAAAATAAGGCCCTTGGGTCATTTATGAATCCTTTAGGGATTAAGGGACATAATCAATGCCCTAAACCACATAACATGTTGTTTATAGGGAATCATGAACCTTTGAGTGAGATATGGGTATTGTTATAATATTTTGTGTATCAAAGATGAATATGAAGGATTTAACCATGGTTGGGGGATAAATCCAAGGAATTAGGCCTTGAAGAAATATTATTGGGTTAATAGGCCATGATTAAAGCCATGAACTACAACATGAGACATTTAAAGGGGATCTTTTGCATACAGATTGGATGAAGTTACCATTAGGATTTTTTGTGTAGTATGGATTTATTTTGGGGCCTTGACCATGATTAGGTGATGAAAATAGGGTGCTTAATCCATAAAGTATGATCAAGGCCTTTAACTAAAACATCATCACTTTAAAGGGGATATTTTTCATATGAATGAGAAAGGGTTTCCATTAGGATTTTTTCTGTAGTCGGGATGGATCTTCAGGCCCTAACCATGATTAGGGGATGAAAATAAGGTCCTTAATCCATAAATGAGTGTAACTAGTCTTATGGGACATGGAATATTTTTCAAACAACTAAAAAAAAACTTTTAGAAATTAACTTTGTCCTTGAGCGCAATATTGGTACTTTTAG
>ML783103.1:533899-593802 GCA_009831015.1 Picea engelmannii
TTACAAGGGAAATAACATCTACCATCACCCTTTTCACCCGCTTTACTTTTTTCCCCACCTCTAACAACATTCTGCGACATTTTTCCGCACAAAAATACCCTTTCAGAACCGTCGTTGTTATAGCAAGATTGTCGCAACATATTTAAATCGTCAAATATTTATAGTCCAATTTTAGGTCACTATCATCACAATTGCAATGATAGTTACCTAAAAATATTTCTTTTCCACCTATTTATTTTAGGTCATTTTCAACGGTCAATTTTAAGGTCAATTTTTATGGTCAAAGTTCGTCGCAAGAGAGACGGACAAACTACAGTTGTCGTGCTTGCGACGAACATTGACCATAATAATTTAGTCAAACTGAAGGCATTGAGATAGCAACGAATACAGGGTGGATTTAGAAAAAATGAACTTTTTCTCTTGCATGTTGCGATGAAAGAGTACTTTCGTCGCAAGTGGTCATCACAAATTTTTCAATATGTAGTAGTGTGAAGAGTGAAACAAAATCATTATAGACTTCATAAAAATATAAGGGGGTCTTATGTCTCCATAATTCCTGGTACCAGAAGGTAACTAGATTTGTTTCAAAATTCACCCTCTTACTTATGGTCAAATTTGGGAATTAACAATAATACACTATAGAGAATATCAGATATGATGCCATAAATAATTTTTTATCCTTTTTGTAGTGTGATAACTAGAATCAGATTTCAATAGAAATCAATTTTCCCTAGTCAAAGATGGATTGTTCTTTTAATGTAAAATATAAAATATAAAGAATCATGCGAGAAATTGTAGCAATGCTTTCCTGACCTATCAACCTGGTAAAAAACCAAGCGATTTCATGAAAGGGGTTTTTAAAAGAGTCAACCTTAATCCTGGTTATGTCTTCTAGAATAGACATAGGATTCTCCAAATATTTAGGCAAGAGGTCAAGGCCATTGTTATGTCTCTTTAAGAAATATCTGTGGTCTTCTCCTTTGAAGGTAAGCATCGAATCTGGGAGCTTCAACATCTTGCGAAATAATTGTGGTGAAAGGGAAACCGTAGAATGACCTTGGAGTTGTATAATTCTCTAGCTCAGTGCGCACTTCTCCACACACCATGCAATAGGCTCTTTATAGTCAAATACCTTAGGAACACATCCCGTGTGAGCAATTATGAATGTCCATATTACATCTTTTTGTGCAAGATGCGAAGACTAATATGAACATGCTCTGGACCACTGAAAGTTCTAGTCTTCATGAACAAACATATTTAGAGTATCACCACAAAATTATTTTCTAGATGCTACTACCATAGGTTGAAAAGAGTATTCTTTCAGCTGGATAATAACTTGAAATGAATTTTTTGGAGAGATGACAATAATATAACCTTTGGAAAATAGTGCTTTAATGCAATTTAATGAGAAATCTCCTCGAGCCTTTCGCTATTAATGACGATCTTTTCAGATCCTGCATGATTAATGATTAACATTAAAACATACTTAACGCACATTGGGAAAATCACGAAGATGGAGGGAACAGACTAGAACAATTTTGAATATGGAATTTTTCATGAACTCGCCAACCCGGGAACCTGCCAACCCGCGGTTATGAATGATAAAAAATAAGCTAAGTGTTGCAAAGTGGTTGGTCGGACTTGTATGTAGGATAAATTAAATACTTAGGGAATCGGTACCTGTGACAAGTCTGACAGTCATAATGTAGATCATGGACCTTCAGGTGTAAAGTGGAGATCGTGGAATTTGGAAGATGGAAGGCTTGAATCCATGAACCCGTGAAGTTGCAAAAATGGTTAAGTATATTATAACAAGGTGATTGGTCAGAATCATGACATAGGAATGTGAATGGAAATAAAAACCTGGGAGCCCATGAACCCATTGATTTTTGAAATACGACTAAGTATGGTAACTAGAAAGGGATAGAAGAAGGAAAAAAGAAAAATAGGAACAAGGGTAGGTATAGAAGAGGGAAAATAAATGGAAAAAATAAGTTGGGAGAATAAAAAGGGAAAGTAAATTTCGGAAGAACGATTTTTCCTCAACAAGGCTCTCCAATCAAGTAGCCTTCCATATTAAAATGTGAATAATGGGGAAAAACATCTTTTGAACAATCATTGATGAAGGAGCCTCAACTTGCATCATGTCGATTTCTTGTTGGAAAGCCCTTGGATCTCCCAATCTTGATACTCTGCTACACTTTTAAAATACTTAGATATACATATGTTTTAGCCTCATGGAATTATAACTGACTTACCCATTGAGTTATATGGAAAGACTGTCTTTGTTGTCATAGAGGTCATCGACGCACCACTTGAGTACAATACGTTACTCGGGCACAGTCGGTTCTACGAGATGACTGCAATTGTCTCGTCAGTCTTTATGGTTCTACATTTCCTTTATGTTTGTACATTTCCCTCACCAAGGGAAAATACTTACCATTGATTAGCTTGATTTCTTCACCCAAGACCTTGGATCCAATGCGGGGTCTACTTTACCATTTGTCGGCGATACCACATAGTCTACTCTGAATGTTGGTGGGGGGGATGTTCAAATATCCTTCTCTTATGGGTATATTTCCACTTCCCCACCATATCCAATTGCAATCATCACCCCCATCAACATGATTTCCTCATATACTAGTGGATCCCTTGGTGTTGGAAGCAGGCCGAATTAGAAAGAAAGGTTATTTTGGGAAGAAAGGAATGCAAGAGGAAAACGACAGCTGGAAGGAAAAGCAGCACACATGCATGCATGAAAGACCTAAATACGCTAGGGTTAGGGTTTTTGTAATACATTGTAATGGTTGTTGAGCTGGAAATATAAATAGGTAGTACTTAGGAGACTTAGGAGAGAAGAGGAGAGTAGAGAGATGCTAATAGAGGCAAACAAGAGCCTAATAGGGAGAGATAGAGGGGAAAGAGAGAGGAAGGGTACTGTAAGAACTGTATGAATCATTAAGTTGGTGAGCTAAGGAGGGAATGATCGACTCGATCCTGAGGGTTAGATCATAGGCTGAGGATCCTGGTGGGATCCAGTCAGCCTCACAGGTATCGAGGAGATTACTGAGGGGAGTGAGAACCAACAAGGTAAAGCGCACGATGCTGTAGTTTTGAATCTGCCATAATAAAAGAGCTTGAGAGACAGATATTTGTGGATGTAGCCTAGGAGGGGGTGAACCATGGTAACATATGTGTTATGTGATTGAATGAATGTGTCTTTGTGTCTGATTAATTGATGAATGTTGAATGAATGAAGTGATTAAGTAGATATGGTATTTCACATGCATACGTATAATAAACGTTATAACAGGATGTTAAATAGACTGGATAAAGGTTGTGACGTACGATCACATATCTCGCTCAATCCTAGGTTGCAAACACTTGAGTATTTCAGCCACCCATAAGAGTTATCTCTGGTGAGACTGTGTAGTGCACTTTGTGTACTGTGTTGCCTTCTAGGTAACTAGAGGGGCCGATAGTCTTAAGGGATTTTTTTGGGAATATTCTTGGTTATGAACTGGGGTCAATCTATGATGGTAAATGGCTAAACAGATAAGGGAAAAACCAAAAAATGGTTCCATTTTCGGTTGATCTGCGGAAGGTGTGACAAAAGAATACCGGATCGGATGACAAAACGGTGTGAGAATGCACCGCTAGAAGGGGGTGTTGATACCGTGGAATCCCACAAAAGAAAAGATCGAAAGCTAGTTGAAGACAAAGGATCTAGGGTTCATGTAGAAAGATAACAAAAACCCCAAGTTAACATCACACAAGTATCTAGACAAGTACATTTTCATCGACTTTCATGAAGTATTTTTCTATGATTTCCCACACATATTGCAGTAGTGGGTCAAAATATTGAAAAACAACCATCTGGCGAATCAGATCATATAGCTAGAGTGGAATCCAGAAGAGATCGCACAACTACAATGCGTTGATAATAAATTCACACGCGCAGTAGACATTTGGATCGATGGTATTATAGCAGGCTTTATAACAAAATTTGCAGTAGATATCACAAAGTCATACAATGCAATAGAGAAAGAGTTTCTACGAGGCCATTGAGGAAGGTATATTAGATCATTGTATACTTCCATTAATATATTTCTCTATAACAAAGGTGTAATGACAATGGAGTCAGACATCTAAACTTCCCTGCGTGCATGGGGGAAGGGGGGAAGAACTGACATGAAAAGGATAAATGGAAGGAGAAGTAGATAAAGGAAAGAAGGAGGAATCCTTGGACCCAATCATGATGGATGACGACCAGATCAAGCGGATCATGGTGACAACTAGAAATACGTACAGTGGAGTACCCTACCAATACAAGGTGAACACCAAGAATATAGTCGTAGCCACGAGGGAAGGCTTGGAAGGTGATGAAGAGGAGGTAGAGGATCTCCGGGATGTGGAGCATACTAAGGAAATCATGCGTGAAACATATGAGAGAAAGACGAGAGGTCCAAGAGCAGGAATAGAAGGTATAAATCCTATCCATATTAATGTCAGTGTGGAACCCATAAACCCATGTGTGACTAACACACCAAAAATAACACCACTATTTAGAAAACCAAATTTCGGGAGAAGGAAGACAATAAGCAATACATCTACACAAGAAACAACAATTGGGGGAGCCAGTTCAGGAACCATTAGTCAAGTATCTACACCACGTGGAGGCAGTAGTTCAACATTCAGGATGGAAGGACATGATCCCACAATCAGGTTACCTGAATTCAAAGGAGAAGCATCATAGGACCCAAAGAAGCACCTGTTTATTTGTGAAAAGATCTGGGAAGAATAAAAGATCATAGACGAGGAAACTAAACTGGAACAATTATCTATCACACTAAGGGATCATGCACTGGATTGGTATATGATTTTATCCACAAACAATCTGCCAGGGACAACCAGAACGATTGGGGATATTAAGAAGTTGTTGATAAATAAGTTTCAGTAGCCAAGTTCTGAGGACCAATACATGAACGATATGATAGAAATTCGACAGAAACCAGGAGAATCTGTATAGGAGATTGACCAGAGATTCAAGAGATTGAAAGGAAAAATTAAATATCTCATGAAATATATGCAGCACGAGCACCTATTCATCAACTCACTATTACCACACTTGAAATATCCACTGTGACAATAGAAGTTTCAGATGCAGGCAGAGGCTCTGCAGGAAACCCTACAACTAGAAGAAAACCAATATCAGAAGATAGATACAACCATCAAGGCGTTGAAGGAGGATATGAAGAACTTAATGTTCCATCTAAACTAGAACAAAAGTAAGGAAAAAAGATAAGTCGTTTGGTGTACCACATGCAGGACAGAAGGACACCATAAGAACGAATGTCCAACATTCGTGCATTACATGGAAGCAGGAATTCCAAATCCATTACCAACGGGAGGAGTATGGTGCAAAATATGTAAGAAATAGGGCCACGATCCATATCATTTCTCAATGATGCATAATTACGAGACAATGCCAAAGAGTTCGTATTGCAACTTTGGCAAATCAATAGGCCATGATGAAAAAGACTGTAGAACCATGGAGTTGATGAGAGAGAGGACATCAGATGCATATAAGGTGTAGGAAGAAATGATGACTGAGCAAGCCACACCTCATTTTAACCAAGAACCAACCCCATACAACACTGCGTAATAATAGTATAACACTGTGCAACAACCATATAACACAATGCAACCACAGTACAACACAACGCAACCCCACTACAATATCACATAGTATAACCAAAAGGATTAGTATAATGTGTCGCGAGGGGATTGACCTGGATATAGATGCGGAGGAAAAGCAAGAGGAGGCTTTGTAAGAGGTATAGGACTAGTGGTATGTCACAATTGTCAACAACCAGGACACTATGCAAGAGAATTTCCACTTCCACCAATGACTTGTATGTATTGTCGTGCATCGGATCATGACACAGAAGAATGTCCTACGTTATTAGGGAATATCCAGGAAAAGAGGAATCAGAACAATCAGAATGTTTAATGGATTTCAAAAGAAGGGAGGGATGAAGGAAGAAGCATCAACATAGTTGCACGTGGAGGAACTAAAACATGAAACTACATAGTATGACAAGAGCCAGTACAACACCAATGGTTGAAGAAGAATTTCGAACCAAGGAAGAATTTTGATGCATAGAACAAGAAGAAGATATTTAAGAAATCCAGACAAGAATTTTTGAATCTTGACATTGCGTCGACCTCACCCATGCAACATAGTAAGGAAGTACCAGAGTATGATATGCCTACATCATTGGATCATACCAAATAAATGCAGCCCCTGGGACAAGTAAGTACAATCAAAGAATTTTTGAAATCATGTGTAAAATTACTAAATGATCCATCCTCTATCAAAGTATTACAAAATATGATAGAAATATGTAGTGTAGAGACAGAAGGAAAGCTAGAACAGAAAACAATCAATCACCTACATACAAGAAGGAGAGCAAGTAGGGAGTTCAGGATAAACGCCATAATTGGATATTTCTACATGGGATATATCATACTGGATCTAGGATCTGAATTCAATGTATTAACCAAGAAGACATGGAAATGTATGGGAGAGCCCACATTAGGATATTCACCCATTCAGCTGAAACTGGCCAATCAACACAGAGTTCTACCAATTGGGAGACTAAAAGGAGTGACAATAGACCTGGATGGAGTGCGCGCTAAAGCTAACTTCAAGGTAATAGAGATAGTGGATGGCACAACACCTTACCCAACATTGCTTGGATTGGATTGGGCGTTTGATAACCATGCCATAATCAACTTAAAGACATATAAAATGACCTTAGATTCAGGAGAATACATGTTCATTGTGCCAATAGACCCATCAGAAGGGGAAAGGTTCATAGAGCATACTTTCTTGGACTTGGAGAAATTATCCAGTTGTACATAACACCTGCGTGATATGAGGATTATGTAAACCCAACTGTAGATGGGATACTCAGTTGGCATATCATCACCTCATGTGTGTTAGACTCAAATACAGGGTTAGAGAATTGGCAACAGAGGCTACACGAAGTTTCCACAAGAATATGCGCAAGAATAGACCATGCAGTAAGATGGGTAGGTACGGATATAAGGGAACCACCTAGATTCCATGGGTTAAACAATATAGAATCATTCTTGACATGCTACGAGGATGAAGTGTTAGAAAATAAAAGACTCTTAGCACTAGATATAGAACTCAAGGCCACACCTACAATATGGTGTGGCACACACAAAGAAACAATCAAGGATTGGTACCAATATAAGCGGTTATTGCACATTAGGTTTGGTGAAAAACAAAGAAGCAATCAACAACAAAAATATGATGGACAAGGGGCACCAGTGGAACACTTGGATAAGTGCAGAGTGTTGTGGAAGATGACACCCCTAGAGTAATGGCCTCATCACTTCGTACACACATTAGAGGGCATCTCAACAAACTGGTATACAAACCAGGAACTGCGCAGAGGAACTATGAGTTAGACAGTACTACAAAAAAAATTTACAATCATTTTCTCATTTGAGCATGAGAACCCCAACATATATGCAACACTTAAACAAATAAGAGGGGTGATATTCATTAATGAACCGGAAGTTGAACTCATAGAAAAAGAACAATAGCATAGCAGAAAGACAGTGAAAGCATTGTTGTCATGATACCATGTGTAGGAAGAAGGACCGGATGAAGACGATCCATGCAATATTTAGATTGGGGAAGTTGAAGGTGAACGAGAATTGGAAGGTACACCTCTAGAATCAGAATTAATTGTTGCATCAATCAAGGTGAATAAATTCAACATTGGGACAGTCGAGAATCCCAAAATGGCCAGTGTTGGAGACTATTGGGATGAGAAAACAATGGAAATCATAACAGAGTTACTACACGAGTACAACGACCTGTTCCCCACAACATTCATAGAAATGAAGGACATAGTAGGAGATCTAGGTGAAATGAAGATACCACTTAGAGCCGAGGCAAGACCGATTATACAATGACCATACAAAATAAATCTGATATATAAGCAAAAATTCAAAGCTGATATCGATAGGATGTTGGAGGCTGGAATCATAGAACCTATGGAAGAATCAAAATGGATAATCCCGATGGTAGTTTAGGAGAAAAAATAAGGCAGGATAAGAATATGCGTCGACTTGAGGAAATTGAATGATGTGTTCCTACACGACCCATTCCCTACACCTTTCATGGATGAGGTGTTGGAGAACGTAGGAGGATAGGAATTTTATTCATTCACTGACATATTTTCAGGATACCATCAAATCAATAAAGCATTGGAAGACAAATACAAGACCACTTTTGATACAGAATGGGGATCCTATCAGTAAATAGTCATGCCGTTTGGACTGAAGAATGCACCAACAATATTTTCCAGAGTATTCATAGTTTCATTTAAAGAGTTTATCCACCAATTTATAGAGGTATACTTGAACGATTGGACAATCTATAGTATATTGAAAAACCATGTAGAGGTCTTGCGACTGATGTTAGAAAGATGCAGGTAGTTCCATATATCGTTAAACATCAAGAAGTGCATCTTCAGAACACCTTTTGGGATACTATTGGGCCATATAGTATGCAAGTAAGGTTTACTAGTAGATCCTACCAAGATTGCAGTAATCATTAACCTGCCACCACCAAAATTAGTCCGTCAACTAAGAGAGACATTGGGACACGTGGGATACTACAGGAAATTTATAAAAGGGTACGCACAGATCACTGCGCCAATGGAGAAACTACTAAGGAAAGACACAAAGTTCCAGTGGAATGACGATTGTCAACACGGTCTAGATACACTGAAAGAAAAGATGGTAACTGCAGCAATAATAGTATTCCAAAACTAGGAGAAGAGATTCCACGTACATGTAGATGCATCAACCATAGCCCTGGGAGCTATTTTGGTGCAACCAGGAGCAGGGGATTTGGACCATCCTATAGCATTTTCTAGCAGAAAACTGCCAGAATCGGAGAAGAACTACAACACTAAAGAGAGGGAAGGCCTAGATATGGTATACATGCTTCAGAAGTTCATACATTACTTACTGGAGAAACATTTCAAGATGTTCACAAACCATTCAACACTCAAATACCTAGTCAACAAGCTAGTGTTGGGGGGGAGAATTTGCAGATGGCTATTGTTGTTTCAAGAATTTGTTTTTTAGGTAATAGTCAAGCTAGGGAAGCTGAACGCGGGACTTGATCACGTATCAAGGATCACGAATGGGGAGGAACCTACAAATCTAGAGGACAACTTTCAAAACGCACAGTTATTTTCAGTCCAGATCGTCGATGAATACTTCATAAAAATTATCCAGTACTTCAGTATAGGGACTATGCCACAGGAATATAACACCATGTAGAAGAAAAACCTAGTAGTCTCGGTTGTAGACTATCAACTGATTGTAGGACACTTATATAAAATGGGTGCAGATAACATCTTGAGAAGATGTGTGCTAGAGCATGAAAGACAAAGGATTTTAGTAGAAGCCCATGAGGGAATAGCAGGAGGACATTACGCAGGAAAAGATACCACACAAAAGGTATTGCATGCAGGACTATGGTGGCCAACCATTCACAAAGACTCAAAAGAGTATTGCCAGAAATGCGATGTATGTCAGAGGGTTTGTAAATCGAATAGAAGGGACGAGATGCCCTTGCGACCATGGGTAACTTTGCAGGTATTTGAAAAATTGGCAATAGATTTTGTGGCACCAATTAACCCACCAACAAAAGGAACAAGAGTGAGGTACATTATCACCACGACGAAATACCTGACAAGATGGGCAGAAGCAACACTAGTAAAATATTACAGCACAAAGACAACAACACACTTCCTGTTTGAACAAGTGATCACTAGATTTGTTTTCCCCAGGGTTTTGATAAGTGACCAAGGAACTCACTTCATTAACAATACTGTTAAGGCTATGACTGAGGAATTTGAAGTTCATCATAAAAAGAGTACACCATATCATCCCCAAGCAAATGGAACAATAGAAGCCTTTAACAAGATCCTTGAAAATGCACTAACAAAGATCTGTAACGTTAATAGGGATGATTGGGACCTAAATATACCAGCAGCATTGTGGGAATACATGACCACATGCAAGAAGTTGATAGGACAAACGCCATTCAGATTGGTATATGGATAAGAAGAAATGGTGCCACTAGAATTTTTGGTACCAAGTCTACGCGTAGCAATGATTACGAACATGAAAGAATGAGGTTCAGTACAGGATAGGCTAAATCAACTAGTGATCATGGAGGAAGATAGGATTCTAGCAAGGTTCCACCAAGAAGTACAGAAAGCAAGGGAAAACTCTTGGCATGACAGACATATCAAAAGGAAAAATTTCAAGGAGGGAGACTTAGTGTTGATGTATGATAGTAAATCCTTTCATCATCCAGGAAAACTCAGAATGCACTGGTTAGGACCATACAAAGTAAAAATGGTCACAGATGGGGGAGTTGTATAGTTGAATGATTTAGGAGGCACAAAACTTAGAGGGATGATCAATGGGAGCCGATTGAAGATGTATAGGGATAGTCGACCCCGTAGTACTTAAAAAACAATGTCGCGTGGTGCCGGACATAAAAAGATAACAATAGAGGTATTGTGCACCTAAAAGAGAATGAGCATGAACACTCAGTAAGGATCTCCTGACGGAGACAAGGCCAACAATCCTTACAAAGTGAAAACAATGGGAAAGACAGATACAGAAAAAGAAGCGCCAAATGATGAAGACTATCATAATTGAATGCTAAGAAACCACTGACGAGACGTCACATTAATCATGCCAAATGGAGACGGCAAGGGAAATCAATGGAAAGCATGTGGGAACTGATGGTTCAATTAAAACGCAATCGTGGTAATGTCTCTGGCAAGCTTCACATGACGCCGATGAAAATCAAGCACGCATGAGAGGAACGGTTATTGTGAAAATAGGGAAGGCACATAAAGATTGAGCATACGAAGCAGAGAGTTAAGGTTGTAGAGGTTTTAAAGGCCACTAAGCTCGACGAACGACATATTTTACCACCATGGAACCACCCAAATAGGGATAACCAAGGCCTTGTATAAACTGCAATTCAACATCACATAGGAGGTACAGTCGTGCCCACACACATATGCAGCGGAATTGTAGCAGGACAAGGAAAATTGGGATGAGATGGAATTAGTACATGAGAATTCTAAGCACGAGACCAAATATGAGAAGGACCGCACAAATAGGTTGGAGAAGGAATTTGTCGTTTCCTATGAGAAAATCCCAAAGAACGTGCAGATGAACAAACTCATGGTGACACAGAAGATTGATCAGATTGTGCAGAAAATCGATCAATACCAATAAGAGATCGAGCACCTTAGGGAGAAACTCACACCTACCACTCCACCAGAGGTGATGGAGCAGAGGAAGTAGGAGGTAACAACCCAGATAAAGGAGGTAGAGTGACAAGTCCACATGACAACAAACTTGTTCGATAAAGCAACACATCTCTAGACGAAATTGGAAGAGGCTCAGTAGGTCCAGCAGTGGGACCAGGAAGGAGAAAGGATAAGCACATCTATCCAAGACCTCAAGCAAAGGTAGAATACAATGTCAATCATGGAGCACGTCAAAGGAGCATAGGATATGAAGAAACTGCAGGAAGAACTCATAGTTGAGCAGACAAAAAAAGGAGTGTCAGGCTCAAATGGAATCACTCCAGGAGTGAGAAACATAAGTCATTGCACAGGAAGAGGAAGCCAAAATGAATATGGAAAAAAAACCAGGAAGAGTGTGCAAGGATGGTCAGCGATGAGATTGCAGTGCAGGTATTGGATGCACTCAAGGAGAAGACTGTTCAGGCCCAAACGCAAGCAACAAAGCTCACAGAGAAGTTCCAAGCAATCGCAAGATATATTGACGAATCACACTAGGGTTAGGTGGCTCAAGACGAGGCACATTTCAATGTTGGGGGCATGTTGGAAGCAGGCCAAATCAGAAAGAAAGGCTATTTTGGGAAGAAAGGCATGCAAGAGGAAAATGACACTTGGAAGGAAAAGAAGCATGCACATATGCATGTAAGACCTAATGACGTTAGGGTTAGGTTTTTTGTAATACATTATAATGGTTATTGATACAGAAATATAAATAGGTAGTACTTAGGAGAGAAGAGGAGAGTAGAGAGAGGCTAGTAGAGGCAGATAAGAGGCTAATAGGGAGAGACAAAGAGGAAGGAGAGAGGAAGGGTACTTTAAGAACTTAAGTTGGTGAGCTAAAGAGGGAATGAACGACTTGATCACGAGGGTTATATCACAAGATGAGGATACTGGCGCGATCTAGTCAGCCTCGCATGGATCAAGGAGCCTGCTGAGGGGAGTGAGAATCAAGAATGCAAAGTGCTTGGTGCTATAGTTTTGAAACTGCCATAATAAAAGAGCTTGAGATCCAAATATTTTTGGATGTATCCCAAGATGGGGTGAACCATGGTAATACCTTTGTTATGTGATTGAATGAATGTGTCTTTGTGTCTGATTAAGTGATGAATTTTGAATGAATGAAGTGATTAAGTAGATATGGTATTTCACATGCATACACAGGATAAACATTATAACATGATGTTAAATAGACTAGATAAAGGCTGCAATGTATGAGCACAGATCTCTCTCAATTCCAGGTTGCAAACACTTGAGTATTGCAGCCACCCATAAGAGCCATCTCAGGCGAGACTACACAATTCACTCTGTGTACTGTGTTGCCTTTTGGGTAACCAGAGGGGCCGATAGTCTTAAGGGATTTTGTTGGGAAGATTCTTGGTTATGAACTGGGGTCAATCTGTGATTGTAAATGGCTAAACAGAGAGGGGAAAAACCAACACTTGGGTATTTTGATCCTTGGGTGGTACCTCATCCTGAGGATGATGATTCATATAGAGAATCCATGCCACTTGTAACACACTCAGTCCCTTATATGGATTTCTAAAGGATAGGGAATAAAATGTTTTCCTTCCTCAAACATCTTGGATCCTTTTTTTGAGGCCTCCCATATCTTATGCTCGTCAAGAGATTTTCATAAACTTCTACTAGGCTCAAAACTGAGCTCACGATTGGGAGATATACCTTTCCAAAGATCTTCGGGCATTTATTTGTCAAGAGCCACATTGTGTCCACGTGGATCCATCTCATTTGCACCCTCCTCAAGCTCTGATGTCCATGGTGGAAGTACATTCATCTTCCAAACCAACGACAATACTTAAACCGCCTCTAATACATAGGCTAGGGGGAAAAGTCAGTGTTTGAAATTTCAACGTTCGCCACCCCTTTTCTTTTTTGTACGCGGGTTCTCTAGAGTCCTGAATTCCCAGACTCCCGAAAGGTTTCCACGTAGCCCCGAACTTCGGCCCCTTTGGAGCATATGTTCCAACATCCTAATCTCCCGAAGTGAGACTTCACCGAAGTTTCAGATACAATCTAGATCCAACAGTCAGAAGAGATCCTAAAGGGTCCCCAGATCTATGGCTTGTATCGCTTCATGACTTCGGTGTTATGAGGTTCCTTCACCTTGAACCAGACTTCCTTCTGGAGTGTCGAACTCCCGAAGTCTTGGGTACTATATATGAAGGCACATACAGGTGGGCCCTACATATTCCTTTTTCCACATGGACCAAGAGATGAGTTCCAAGTGTGATACACGGAAAGGCCGAGATGACACATGGCCCTTCAATAGGTGACATGTTTCACATGTTACTAGGCCTATGGGGTCTGTGAAATGCACGAATCTAGGTGACATGTGGCACATTACTTGTGAGTCCACATCACCCTAGATGACATCACCTTACTACATCATCATGAATGATAGCCTTCCAATCCCTTCAATATCATGGTCAAGCCATGTCCACGTAACCCTTATATCAAAAACCTCCATTACTTCGTAACTTTGGCACTCGGGGAGTTCATGGTGTGACCTCCTCCTTGCTCCTAAAGCGGTCAACATTGGGCTAACCATGGTATGAATCTAATATTCAGTATGAGTCCACATGGTCCCTAGATCTACGACTCTTATTAGTTCATGAATTCAACATTTAAGAGTTTTAGAGGTGAAATACCTTAGTTCTCCTGAAGTGGTCAACGTTGGGCTGACTAAATCGTAGATCCAATGGTTGGGATTGTTCTCGACCATCCTCAGATCTAAAGCCCAGGTCACTTCATGACTGGTAAGGGGATTAGGGTTTAACATAAGGGTGGGTTCCATGGTAATGGGTAAATGACAGCCAGTTTTTGATCCATCATTAAGCCATGGATTCGACAGGTCTCCTGTGGTGTAACTTGGTCTTTTTAATACCTATTTCCTCAGGGTGCCAGACTCCCGAAGTCCCGAACACTTAGCTCTCCCATGAAATCATCCAAGAGTTCCTAGGCCTTGGTTATATGGAGTTTTTTCAAGCCCCAAGGGCTATGCTCATACCTCTTGGCCAATATATGGTTAAGTCGTGACATCCCGGACCTCCGAACTTCTGGAGTTTCGAAGCCAATAAGAGCTAGATCCTTTCGGACTAGCACAGGGTTTCTAGATCCTATTCATAGGGGTCCTCCGAAGGTTTTCAGGGGATACACACACTTAGTTCTCGGCCGAGAATTTTTCTAAGGTCATGAGCATGAGCCCTCGGTCACACAGATGAAAGGTATGGGGAATGTTCCCCCTTGTCTACACTCTATGAGCGTTACATCTCCTAAGCTTACTGGTACCTCAAATGAAATGAGGGGACACTCCTTGTGTTTATTCCGTAGTTTGGGACTTGGAGAGTTCTCCACTCCTACGTAGTTGGTGTAGGCTCTGTGCACCTTCTTACTGCCTCTTGTGAGCCTAATGAACTCCCTTATCTAGGAGGCCCAGAATAACTGGAAGTGTAAACACGCACACGTGAAACTGTGCGTAAGTTCAACGGACTCACAGTTCATTTTTTTTAACTTGAGTCACTACAGGGCTTGAGCATTTATGTGTACAAACCAACATAGTCAAGACAAAGGTAAAGGAACATAGTCCAACCATCAAGCAAACATGGACATCTCTAAACATTCAAAGGATATCCAACTTTATTTCACAATTACAACTAAAATTACATAGGGTATGAGTATACTTATCTTATTACAGTCGATCACCAACCGACTGACTATGGGTGTGCACCTTTCCACCCAACCATAGGCTAAGAGGAATTCATTCTTAGCACTCTAGCTAGCCCATTTCCAATCCATGATATCACTAGGGAAATTTCACATTTTCTCATAGGTTCTTTCTCTATCATAGTCTCTATGAGCTTTATCAGATGCCTCCTCAACATCAAG
Organism: Picea engelmannii; assembly: GCA_009831015.1. NCBI lineage: Eukaryota > Viridiplantae > Streptophyta > Pinopsida > Pinales > Pinaceae > Picea > Picea engelmannii. Next base: position 549,256 of record ML783103.1, read on the forward strand.
CTCTCAGTCTCTTACTCGGGTCATGTTCTCCTGTAAGACTCTCAGAGATCTTCTTCTCAGTTGGAGATCCTTTCACGTTATCCTCTCTTATTTGTATGTATTTTTGTGTCTCTCTTGATCTCTTTAGAGCCTCACGCATCTGCCTCCTCCTTTGTCGGTCTTCTCCTTGTCTCTATTTTCTATATTTATTTTCCCAGGATGGTTCTCGAGCTATCTTGATCCTTCTATTAGAAGGAAACTCGGGTCATCTTTGTCTGTCAGAACCTACGGTACTTTGGGATGAAATTCTTCAGTCAGACCATGCTTCCATTCATGGAGGCCGTTGATTATCCAACCATCAGTCCTTCCTTCATTAACCAGTTCCTCTCCTTGGGATCCAGATGAGGCTTATTATCTCAGCAAAGGGAATTTGGGTCATTTGAGGTAATGAACCCTCTCCACAATTTCCTCATTCTTTCCTTTAGTGATATCATGGCCAATACTTCAAGGCTTCACCTCCACAGTCAATTATTGGTAATTCAAACAATAATACATTTACATTGTTCCCATGCCATAGCATGGGGATCATAATTATTGATTAATTACAAGCTTGGGGAAACATGGGTATTACAATCCCCTCCCCCTTAAAAAGGAACATTGTCCTCGGTGTTCTTTCTCAGTAACATTGGTCAACCCTTTCTCATTCAGCTGCTTCATAATTATTGACCCTCTTTCTTGGTCAGGTCCTTTTCCAACTCTTGGCCTTCGTTACCTGTCTTCAATAATATTGGAAAATAAGAATATTAATCACAACTTTCATGTGTAAACATTTTACTATTGCATAAAATTCAAGAGAGTTTCATAACTTAACAAAATACTCATATGTGCAATTCGTGGATTCGTATCCACATGGATGTCTTTTTTTCTTGGCTCACCACTTTTCCTGGACATACCCATTGTGGGAATAATCCCAATCAATAGTGTAGGAGAATTTACAAAGTCCCTTCTTCCTTGCGGTCACTCACCCTCCAGGTCCAGGCTCAAGCATCCCCTTCTCTACTACACAGTTCCTCTAGTGATCCATCTTTCCTTGCCAAGGATTTCTCACACAAGAAGAATTTCAGAGACTTCAATGAGCCTTACAGTTGAGGCGTCCCTCAAAATTCCTATGTTGAGGTGTCCCTTCGGCTTGTGTTACCACAACACAACATGTTCTAGGGTGATCATGGCTTACCACAGGGCTCTTATGTCTCAATAGCATCATCTCTCATGCCTTATGTCTTGAAAACCTTCATCTATCCTCCCTAGACAGATATTTTGCATCTCTCCTGTATCACAGGTATACAAAATTATGAGAAATCATTATCAAATTCAAATTCAGAATTTTATTGCAAATCTGTCACCCACATATTTCCAATTTCCACATTTATTTTCAGATTTGTTCCGCACAGGAACCAGATTCACAAGTATGGAAATTTCCTTCCCATAGCATTTTCTTAGCAGATGATTGGTCTTCCTTATGGGCTTACAACACTGCCATATCCAAGACCCTTTTTCTTCCTGCAACTTCAACATTCCTCAACCAAACAAATTAATAGTTTCCATGCACATTATATTTTCAAACGATTCATACTAGCATTCCAAGTCATTTTCATATATTCATGGTATACAACAAAAATAAAATATTATTATTATGTAAGCATCCTATCAACATACTAAATTTTCCGAATGCAAATTTAAATATCAAATGTCTTTAATCAATGTGCCAATATTCATGGCCACATTCACACCTAATGCAACCTTGCATTGGTTTCAATTTTTCCATACTTTATGAAAAGAACGTTGCCATGGTGTGTTGGATCTTAACCAACCTTTTCACCATAGGGGTTATTGATTCTCATTCATTATTGCAACAGGACTGTACTTCCTACTACAGGTTGATCATGATCCTAAATCAACACATATGAAACTAAATGTTTCTCTTGAATGCACCCAATCATTCTTCCTTCATTAGTAACCAGGGTACCAACACTCATGGCCACCCAAATTACTTTTATCTAAAACCTATACAATGTAAGTAGAAATATTGGAAGGTCCTCCTTTCTCAATGGAAAATCCATTGTCTTTCCTTTATGCAAACTTGCATTTCCTCAAAGCAATTCCATGCAATGTGCTAACTATGAGCACCTTTATTCCCAATTTCCCTAGATTGGTTATCGTACCCATCGTACTTTTTACTCCAACAATTTTCTTTCAAGGATTATAAATCATCTTTGGCTGGCATAGAATCACTCTCTCTATTGTTTAGATTATTTTTCCTTGAATCTTACCCTGCTTGGGTAGCAATGGCATACAACAACCACTCAAAATTATTTTCATATCATTAGGATAATGAAATATTTTTAGAAGGGATTCCTACAAATTCCCTTCATGCCTTATGCCATATAGGTATGAACATTCTTATACCTACTCTAGTTTTTAGCACCCTCTCGGATATTACTTCATCAATGGTGCTTTGTGGGGACTTTTAAACTCCCTTCAACAATATTTTAACAACAACCTCCTCATAGTTATCCTTTGCTTGAGGTTGTCCATCATTGGTATATGTCTTTCTCAACATCTCCAACTTCCTTTCTACGCATTTCATATCTCAAAATTATATTAGTCGTTATGTAAGATAAGAATGCATGTATCATAGCTTTTAAATCAATAAAACCATTTTCAGATATGTACTAGCATATCTCTATGCACCTCATCACATTATTCTTAATGCTTCCATGAGTGCAACACAAGCAATTCTCAATTGTTTCCACAATCATACAACCATCATCATTATGGTTTCAAAAAATTCCCTTTCATTAGCATACCAATTTTCTTGTCCCAGATAAAACATAATACACAACAAGAAAGGAGTTAAGGCTCTTCCCTTCTCTCAAATCCAGCTACATAGTCTGGGACCTTCAGTCCAACTGGGTTATTTTCCAAGGCCTCACTGCCTTTGTTTAATATGGCTTCAACAAATCCTATTCATTCAAACTTACTTACTTACTTACTTATTCTCCTTTCTCCAGTTGTACTTGTCTCCACAGCTGATATTTAATCCTATGACTCTGTTAAACAATCTCGAGCCCTTAGGGTGAGAAAAGTGTTCCTCCTTTTCTCCCTTTTTTTTTTTAGTTTATGCAATCTACTTCTTATTGTGATCTTTCTGCTCTTTTCCTTGAGAAGCCTCAGTTAGGCTCACCCTAACTCTTATGAGACATAAACATGCCTTAATATCAAACCTTTCATTAATAATGAGCCATAACCCTATGCACACAGTACATTACCATTCAGTTATCATAATGGTCTACCCTAATGGTTTAGGTTTCTACTCATCTATTTTGTTTTAAAATGTAATCCAAGATTCTTATATAAATAGGATTGTAGCCCACTGCTCAATTCTCAACATTCATTATGGTTGCGATTCCATTCTCCTGACAAAGTTTTCACACAAATATTCCACAGGGGAATCATTCACCATGAAACTTCCTTATTGCATATCCTTCTCTATCTGTGATGGCCTCAACCTTGAATTAGCTTCAGTTGTTTACCAAATATTCCATAAGGAATATAAACATGCATCTATGTTATGCATTCAGATTATGTACCCACACATATTCTGGTTTTGTTAACTTACATCCATGATGTACTTAAACATATGCATAATCATAATCCTGTGTGTAGATTCCATAGGTATATTTCACAGCCCACCTACATCTTTATTTTAAAATCGATCAACTCATGATTTTTCACAATCATTCTCATGTCACCCTCAAAGGAAGAATCATTTTCCTCTTATCATGACAACATAGCATTCTTGCTTGTTCACTCTTTCATCTATTTATACTAGTCTTTCCTGAGGGAATGGGGCACATTCCCCTTAAGCTATCATTCAAAACATAACTTTCATGACTCTTCAAAATGGATTCAACCATGCATCCATGGTATTCACTTAATCTTGGAAAGTGCAATTATTGCCTTACATATCACTCATCAAGGCAATCATATTGTTCCTTTAGTACACCTATACTCTTACATCATACATGTGCATCACTTACACATTTAATATCTTTCACACCTAATTGGTATTAATATTTGTCTTCATGTCAATAAGTCTCAAAATGCACTAACCCATGCATTCAAACACATACAAACCTATCCAAACATTCATCATGCAACTCATTTCTTACACCCTTTCCATGTCATACATGCACATGGACATATTATACTTCCATATCCTCCTCCAAGGACATTGTTTCCATCCTTATGACAAGCCTCATAGGGAAACTCAACACCAAGCCTCCCCCCCCCCCTCAATTGAGAGCTTGCATTCATTCACATGATATCAACCTGGAAGTTTAGTAGACATAGTCATAACTATGTTTCCCTTTCTATGCGATAACAAATAGCAAGAAAACGCTCTTGCCTCAACTTTCATGTAAACACTTTACATTCATAAATACATTCTGGGCAATTATAACCATGCCCAAGGTAATAAAAATAACCAATCTAGCCTCCAAGTTTCAATTGGTCTCGATCAACATACCTTCCGATCAAGGAAATCCTTTTCTAGATTTCCTTTACTAGGGTCAATTATATCTATATGGCTACCATCCACCACTGGATGTCAATATGACAAATTGGGCTTCTAGAAGTGCCCCAACACTTCCTTTACCACATTCAGGATCAACATTTAATCAACCATTTTACCTTATTTATAATAAATTTTAATGTCTAAGAACATTTGGACTATTCCCTTAATCCCAAATATGATTTCAAATTATGTTACTTAGTAAGTATTCTAGTTCAGAATTCCAGAGTATTTTTAGTTCATAATCAGTCTTAACCATTACACCTAGAATTCTTCCTTTTGTTCAGCAATAGTGAGGGACGGAGATCACTCTCCTCCTCCCATAAGAATTATGGAATATTAGTTTCGTATCCACCAAGAAAGGGAGGTTGTTGTGATTTCTCACTCAATCACTTTATATTTCTACAACTCTGTTTATTAGCTTGATTAGAAAAACCCTACCCAACAATTCTTGTACCTAGAAACAAAATTTGTTTCTCAATTACCTTCGAAACCCGAGGTTTGTGCATGCTCTGCCTTTTCATAGAATGGTCACTAGACTCATTCCTCTGATCGTGAGGGATTATACACATATACAAGGTTTACCCCTTCATTAAAGCAGTAATTATTACTACTATGTATCCTTTCGATCCATTCTCATCCTAGTCTTATGACTGTACAACAACACGTACAATTGCATAGTGAAGTCAACTTGTTTATTTGGAAACTCTAGCAAAACAATGCAGATTTCCAAAACATCTATAAAATGCAATAGGTTTCATTCGTTTCTTTGGTAGAGGCCTAACTAAACCTCTTAGGAATGCGGTAAGATAGGGTGTTACCCACTTAAATTCCTCCAATAATATTTTCATATGACTCGATCATGAGCCCAATCAAGACAAGTGTACTTGGTGTCATGCTCTGATACCAATTTGTAACACACTCAATCCCTTATATGGATTTCTAAAGGATGGGGCATCAAATTTTTGACTTCCTGAAAAATCTCAAATCCTTTTTCCGAGGCCTCCCATACCTTTTTCTTGTCAAGAGATTTTCACAAACTGTTACCAGGCTCAAAACCGAGCTCAGGATTGGGACATATTCCTTTCCAAAGATCTTTGGGAATTTATTGGTCAAGGGACATGTGGATCCATCTCATTTGCACCTTCCTCAATCTCTGATGTCCACAGTGGAAGTCCATTCATCGTCCAAACCAATGAAGATACTTAACCCTCCTCTAATACATAGGCTAGGGGGAAAATCCAAATTTCAATACTTCAGCGTTGGGCGCCCCTTTTATTTTTTGTACGCAGGTTCTACGGAGTCCCGAATTCTCAGACTCCTAAAAGGTTTCCATGTAGCCTCAGCCTTTGGCCCCTTTGGAGCATATGTTCCAACATCCTAGTCTCCCAGAGTAGGAATTTTCCAAAGTGCCAGATACAATGTAGATCCAACTATCAGAGGATATCCCGAAGGGTCCCCAGATCTACGGCTTCTATTGCTTCATGACTTTGATGTTCAAAGGTTCCTTCACCTTGAACCATACTTCCTTCCAGAGTGTCAAACTCCCAAAGTGTAATATTTCCCTGTAGAGCCCCAGTTGTAATTATGAATTGTAAACATATTTGATAGGCTAGTGAGCCAAGTTATAATCGGCTAGGAGGCTTATGTGGTGATTAGGCTAGAGAGCCTAGGATGCTAAGGCCACGAGCCTGTTTTGTATATGTAATTATGAAAAATCATTAATAAAATATACACATTGTTTTGTGCAGGCTGACCACGAAGAAAGAGTGATGGGGGACTAAGTTTCCACAGAATGGGTAAGGGAGAGGGGGATGAGAGGTAGGAAGAGGGGCTAAGCTTGAGGGCTTAAGTCCTTAAGAATAATATTTTATTATTATTCCAAAACCATGTGAAATTTATGTTTTATCCTAAGTCCTCAGAAGGACAGGTGACTCCAAGGGGGAGGAGCATGCTTCATGGATGACATGTGTCAGCCCAAGCACATGCAATTTAACCCAGGAAATGAGCAATGTTGAGGGTTCGACCTCCCATTCTCCATCCTCCTTCTAAACTTGTGGGTGTCCATGATCGTCCTCTGTTTTGATGTTTGTTCTAGGGAATCCTTACCTGAATCGTTAAGTCTCTGCGTGGGATCTCTGTACACCCTCACACATCCCCGAAACCTGAGTTGTGAGTCTGTCCTGTATTGTTGTTTGGGGAAAACCAAATGTCTCGTAATTGTTGAGCCTTGTTATGTTGTAGCATCTTTCTGTCACCCGTTTTGGGAAGCCCATGTCTATGTTTCCAGTGGATTGTTGTGGTCGCACAGTGCTTGACTGCGTGTGGCTTGCGGACAATTGTATGTTCGTGTGGAGACTCGTGGTTACCCAACTATGTTGGAAATCGAGTGGAAGGAAATTGGTTGTATGACCTGTGTGTAACCTCTCTCCAGGTGAGGGAGGTGATTTTTGTTGAAGAGGCAGGTTTTACCAAGCCTATGAGTGACTCTCTCCAGGTGAGAGAGTGCACAGAGAAAGGAGAGAGCTCTTGGAAGGAACCCTGTAGCTTCAACAGAGCTCAGATATTTCCAGTCTGGTCTATTTCTGAAGTGCAAGGCAAGAGAGGTTAGTAGCCGAAGGACTGTCTAGGTGACAGAGAAGGTGTATACTCCTGGGGTGGGACAGGCAGGTGGGGAAGGAGAGTCTATGGACAGTGGGCATAAGTGGTTCCTAGGAGAGAATCCTCCTTCGTTTACGTGTATTCTTCCTGTAAACCTTACCTAGCCTAGGATTCCTTACCCAGTGGAGCTTAGTCCCATCTCGGGGGTGACCTACTATTGAGAGTGATGAGCAGCGTGGTCTAAGGATGGGAGGTTCGTGGAAGGTCTACATGCAGTTGGTTGAATTACCACGGTTTCAAAGATAAGTATCAGCTTATGCTTAATATTATGTTTTGCATGCCTGTGATGCTTATATGTATCATGTATTTTGTTGTGCATATGAATTATTGTTAATGCCAGGGATTATTTATGTTAGCAGTAATCTTGTGCTTACTCTAAGTTGTTTAGTTAAATCTATTAATTAGGTTTAATATGCATGTTTTATATATATAAGTATGAGAATGTTCCGCATGGTATCGTTTGCTCGGCCAGTGGGATGACGGTCAGGGGCATTACACAAAGTCTTGAGTACTAGATATGAAGGCACATACATGTGGGTCTCACATATTCCTTTCACCACATGGACCAAGTGGTGAGTGCTAGGTGTGATACACAACAAGACCGAGATGACACATGGTCATTCAGTGGGTGACATGTGTCACGCGTTACTGGGCCTATGGGGTCTACAAAATGCATGAATCTGGGTGACACATGTCACGTTACTTGTGAGTCCACATAACACTAGATGACATCACCTTACTATTTGATCTTGATTGATAACCTTCCAATCCCTTCAATCTCACGGTCAAGCTGCATCCATGTAACCCCTATATTGATGACCTCCATTAATTCATAACTTCGACATTTGGGGAGTTCATGGTGTGACCTCCTCCTTGCTCCCGGAGTAGTCAGTGTTGGGTTGACCATGGTATGAATCTAATAGTCAATATGAGTCCAGATGGTCCCTGGATATATAGTTCTTGTTAGTTCATGACTCTGACATTCAAGAGTTTTGGAGGTGCAATAACTTAGTTCTCCCGAAGCGGTAAACGTTCGGCTGACTACATCATAGATCTGATGGTTGGGATCATTCCCGACCATCCTCAGATATACGGCCCATGTCACTTCACGAATGGTAAGGGGATTAGGTTTTAATGTGAGTATGGGTTCAATGGTAATGGGTAAATGACCACTAGTTGTTGATCCACCGTTAAGCCACTGACTCGTCAGGTCTCCTACGACGTAACTTGGTCTCTGTAATACCTATTTCCCTGGGCCACCAGACTCTTAGAGTCCCAAACACTTACCTCCACTATGAACTCATCCTAGGGTTCCTAGGCCTTGGTTGTATGGATTTTTTTCAAGCCCCAAGGTCTACACTCATACCTATTGGCCAAGATCTGGTTAAGTCGTGACATCTCGGAGATCTGAACTCCCAAATTTTTGAATCCAATAAGGGCTAGCTCCTTTCGAACTAGTGTAGGGTTTCCAGACCCTGGTCATAAGGGTCCTACAAAGGTTTTCAGGGGTTACAAACACTTAGTTATCAGACAGGAAATTTTATAAGGCCATGAGCATGATCCCTCGGTCACACATATGAAAGGTCTGGGGAATGCACCCCCTTGTCTAGACTCTATGAGCGTTATACCTCCTGATCTTTATGGTACCTCAAATTAAATGAGGGGACACTCCTTGTGTTTCTTCCATAGTTTGGGACTTAGAGTGTTCTCCACTACTACGTAGTTGGTGTAGGCTTTGTGCACCTTCACAGTACCTCTCTTGAGACTAATGGACACCCTGATTCAACAGGCCCATAATAACTGGAAGTGTAAACACGCACATGTGAAACTGTGTGCAAGTTCGTCAGACTCACAGTTCATTTACATGGATTGAGCATTTACATGTACAAACCAACACAGTCAAGCCAAAGGTAAAGGAACACAGTCCCACCATCAAGAAAACATGGACATCTCTAAACATTCACAGGATATCCAACTTTATTTCACAGTTACATATCAAATTACACAGGGTATGCGTATACTTTTCTTATTACAGTCGATCACCAACTGACTGACTATGGGTGTGTGCCTTTCCACCCAATCATAGGCTCATAGGAATTCATTCTTATCACTCTGGCCACCCCCGTGCTAAGCCATGATATCACTAGGGAACTTTAGCAGTTTCTCAGAGGTTCTTTCTTTTTCACAGTCTTTGCGAGGTTTATCAGATGCTTCCTCATCATCAAGCTTGAATTCTCTTACTCAGGTCATTTTCTCCTGTAAGACTCTCAGATATCTTCTTCTCATCTAGAGAGCCTTGCACGTTCTCCTCTCTTCTATGTATGTTGTCTGGTGTAACATCCCCGACCACCCATGGCTAGGCCACACTACATGAGAGAATTATTTTGTTCTCTCCCTGCGGAACATACTGTAACATACCCAGTATCCAACTAAGCTATGCCACATAAATTTTTCGAACTGCATGTAATTAACATATATACATAGAGAAATCTTGCAGAAACATTATATATAAAATGTAAACATACAAATACATCTGTAAATACATGGATTCACATTGAAATAAAAGTAACATATACATGCAACATATACAGGAAATACCCATAAAAATAAACACAGTTATAACCACGCATATGATAACCTATAAAAGTAAGCACGTAAATAACAATGCAACATGTAAATTTATCACACAATTGACACTTATCTTGGTAAGAATGTCACCAACTGTGTGCAGAACTTCCACGAACCTCCAAGCCTTAGACCACACTGTTCATCACTCTCAACAATGAGTCACCCTCGAGCTGGGACTAAACTCCACCCGGGTAAGGGATTCCTAACTAGGCCAAAGGCTCATAGACAACAATAAATACTCTGTCTCAGGTGCCAAATCAAACTAACAACCTACAGTCCCTCATTCCCCACATGCATGTCCCACCCAAGAAGTGTGCCCCTTCTCTGCTCAACAGTCCTTCGGCTGCCCCACTTCCTTTCCGAACTTCAACAACATGCCAGACATGAAGTCTCAGAGCATTGTAGCTGCAGTTTAGCACCTTAAGGAAATCACTTCCCAACAATTCTCTCACCCAGAGAATTGTTCACGGGCCTGACAACCCGCTTCTTCAGTCCAGCTCCCAAGCTAACCAGATATACCAACACAAAATGGATATGGATACAGGTTCAGGTACAATCATGAAGATACAAAGGATAGCTCAATGGTGTGTGAATTCTCACAGATGATTGACTGGATGACTCAATGATGGAAGGAATGATTGCCAGAATGATGGGAGAGTGTGTGAAAATGAACTAAGTCCCAACAATATGTATGCATGTCCCCAAATTGATACTTGTCATGTTGGGAGCTACTTTGGCCCACTTGTCCCCAACTTTAGGACTTAGGATAAAATAATTATCCTTACTTTATGATTAAAGAAATATTAATATAATATTACTTTTTGGCATAAGCTCCCTAGCTTAGCCCTTTTCCTTAACTTTTGGCCCTCCCTTTCCCTAACTAGTGGAGTTTAGTCCCCCATCTCTTTTATCATGGCCAGTCTATGCGCAATGATTTATTTTATATTAATCATGAGATATATACAAAAAATAGGTGCACTGGCCTTTAACATCTAGGCTCTCCGGCCTAATCAAAACATAAGCATCCTAGCTTATAATAATTGTCTCACCAGCATATAAAACATAGCATATACACAAAGGCTCATTGGCCTCAATATCACACATACTTAAGATGTTGCGTGTGGTATCCTGGAATGTGCACACTTCATCATTTTATTGCACAGTACATGCACGCACTATGCCATGAAGGTGCACACAAAAAAATGATATCAATCAACTCACCAGCTTAAGAAAATTTTCATTTACATTTACAATTAGGTTCAGCCTAGGGATATTACAATCCCCTTCCCTTATTTATGCATTGTCCTCAGTGCATCATGTACACATATACAACAAAATTTTAGACATCCTCAAAAAGATGCAGGTATTCTACCCGCATTGCATCCATGCTCCCAAGTAGTGTCCTTAGGATCATACAAGGTCCATTGGACCTTTACAATCCCTATGGCTCGATTCTGGAGCTGTTTGATTTTCTGGTCCATAATGCATACCAGATGCACTTGAAAAGTGCCCTCTTGTTCCACTTGAATCAGATTCCAATCAATAACATGATTATCATCAATTATATATTTGTTTAGCAGTGATACATGTAATACATTATGAACAGACATAGATGCAGGCAATGAAATCATATAAGCTACTGGCCCAATCCTCTCTAGGATTTCAAATGGCCCACAATAGCGAGCTGCCAACTTTGAACAATTTCCCAACTTCAGGGAACTTCTGTTGGCCCTCACTTTCAAGAATACATGATCTCCCACATTAAATTCCCTGTGAGTTCTGCCCTTATCAACATAGTTTTTCTGCCTGTCTTGGGCAACCTTTAAATTTTGTTTTATTTTCAACATTTTCTCTTCCATTTCCCTGAGAAAATCTAGCCCAACCACTGCTCTATCTGTTGGGTTATCCCAGCTTATTGGAGTGTTGCACTTTCTACCATAAAGTGCCTCAAATGGACTCATCTTTAGAGATGCTTGGTACCCATTGTTATAAGTAAACTCTACCAAGTGTAGGTATTCTTTCCATTTTGATGGTTTATCCATCACATACATCCTCAACATATCCTCAATCACTTGTTTCACCCTCTCTATTTTTCCATCTGATTCTAGATGATAAGTTGTACTAAATTCAAATTTGTTCCAAATCTATTAAATAACCCTTTCCAAAAATTTGAGGTAAATTTTGGATCTCTGTGAGACACAATTGTTTTGGGTATGCCATGTAATCTAGCAATTTCTCTCATATAAACATCAACAATGTTCCCTGCCTTGTGAGTGAGATTAACTGGAATAAAATGGGCAGCTTTAGTAATCTTATCCACCACTACTATGATAGAATCATGTTGCTTGTTTGTTATGGGTAGTTTAGTGATGAAATAAATGGTTACAACTTCCCATTTCCACTCAAGAATGGGTAATGGCTGTAGCAAACCATCTAGGTGTCTATGCTAATATTTTACCTTTGACATTCCAAACATTTGGCAATAAAATCAACAACCTCTTTCTTCATGCCTGGCCAATAATATTGGCTTTTGAAAGATGCAATAGTTTTCTGATATCCTGGGTGCCCAGCATAAGGTACGTTATGCATTTCTCTCAATATCAGATTTTTCAATTCCTGAGAATTTGGTACATAAATTATGCCCCTTGTACATGAGAATTTCATCATTATCTAGCTTGTATTCTTCAATTTTCTGCTGTAAATTACCTTGTTGTAATTTTGCCCTTAATTCCTTGTATTGCAAATCTAATTTTGCAGCCTTTAAAATTATGTCTTTCAAATATGATTGGTACATGGTAATAGTTTTAGCATGCATTTAATGCACTCTTATGCTGAGTGCATCATCCACTTTGTTCTCTTTCCCCTTGATATGCTTTATATCAAAGTCATATTTACTTAGAAATTCTAACCATCTCCTTTGCCTAGCATTTAGAGTTGGTTGATCAAATAAATATTTCAGACCATTGTGGTATGTCCTCAGCTTAAACCTTCTCCCCATGAGGTAGTGTCTTCATTTCCTCAATGCATGCACTATGGCTTCCAACTCCAAATCATGAGTGGCATAGTGTCTCTCATGCTCCTTCAACTTCCTTGATTCATAACATATAACAAACCCATTTTGAGTGAGGACTCCACCAAGTCCTTCTTTACATGCATATGTGCATACAATGAAGTCTTCATTTGGGTCTGTAATCCTTAGTATTGGAGAACTTGTTAATAATTGTTTCAAGTGTTGGAAACTCTTTTCACAATCCAATTTCCACTGAGACTTCACACCCTTTCTTTGCAAGGAAGTGATTGGGTGTGCAATCTTTGAAAATCCTTCAATGAATCTCCTGTAGTAGCCTGCAAGGCCCATGAATGATCTGACCTCTATCACATTCTTTGGAACTGACCACACTCTAATGGCTTCTATCTTCTTAGGATCCACTGTTATCCCCTCCTTTGAAATGATATGTCCCAAATGGTGAATTTTCTTCTGATAAAATGAGCACTTGCTCAATTTGGCATACAACTGATGCTCCCTCAATACTTGAAACACCATCCTCAAATGATGCTCATGCTCTTCTTCCGACTTAGAATTATAAGGATGTCATCCAAAAAGACAATGACAAACTTTTCTAAATATTCTCGGAAAACACCATTCATTAAGCACATGAAAACACCTGGTGCATTTGACAAACCCAAATGGCACCACTGTGAACTCATAATGACCATACCTTGTCCTAAAGGTGGTCTTGCTAATATCTTCCTCTTTAATACTTACCTGATGGTATCCTGACCTGAGATCTATCTTTGAAAATATCTTGGCATCCTTCAATTGATCAAATAGATCATCAATCCTTAGCAGAGGATACTTGTTCTTTACAAACACTTTATTCAACTGTCTGAAATCAATGCACAATCTTAATGTTCCATCTTTCTTCTTCATGAAAAAGACTGGGTGTTAAGAACCAAATATCAATATAGCATAGAAAAACCTCAGAATAAGTACTCAACGCCTTGAAAAAGAGAGAAATTAAGATAATAAGCCTCTTCGAGGGGGCAACCTCCTTATGCCCACATAAATTTATAATTACAAGATTATTCCAAATGAAAATGTCTCCTTGGTATATATAGGAGACTAGGAGGTATAATTACAACTAATGGACTAAAGACGACATAAATAAAATAACATTACTAATGTAATATGCCCCAATTAAGGGATAATGAACAATTATTTAGGGCTTAACATGCCCCTCCCCTTGAGACAAGTGTTTTCTGCAATGCTTGAGTAACTCTAGATTCTTCTGTATAAAAGAATCATCTTCCCAAGTTGAATCTTTAGCCGGTAGTTTCCTCCATTTAATGAGATACTCTGAAATGGATATATTCCTCAGCTGGAAAATTCTTGTATCAGTGATGGCTTTAGGATCCAATATGATTTTTCCTTCCTCGTCAAGTTTTGGCAATATAGGTTGAACTGGGATCTTGTCACCTATAACCTTATTTAAGCATGAAACATGGAAAACTGAGTGTACTCGTGAAGATGCAGGCAACTCCAATTTGTATGCCATAGTACCAATATTTTGCAACACCTTATAAGGTCCATAGTATTTTGGGGATAATTTATTATCCTTCTTGGATTGCTTGAGGGACATCTGTTTGTATGGTTGTAGTCTTAGAAACACCCAATCTCCTACTTCAAAACTTCTTTCACTACGATGTTGATCTGCTTGTTGTTTCATGCGATTTTGTTCAATGGTTAGGTTGTCCTTTAATATTTGGATAACTTGTTGTTGATGCTCGATGTGATATTCCACTGCTTGAACCTTAGATTTTTCTTTTAGAGAAGAAGTGATGGAAGGAGAGTGGTATCCATAGAGTACCATAAATGGTGTCATTTTTGTTGCAGTAAGAAAGGAAGTGTTATACCACCATTCTGCCAAGGGTAACCATTTGAACCATTGTGTTTGTTTATCAGAGACAAAGCAACGAAGGTAGTATTCCATATATTTGTTCACTATCTCAGTTTTTCCATCAGATTGAGGATGATAAGATGATCTATGAGCCAATTGAGTATCCAAACAAGAAAATAATTTTGTCCAAAAATGTCCAGTGAAGATGGGATCTTTGTCACTTACAATAATCTTTGGGTTGCCATGTAGCTTTTGAACTATCTCCATGAATGTGGTGGCAACTGTACTGGATTTGAAGGGATGAGAGAGTGCACAAAAGTGTGCATACTTGGTCAGTCTATCAACAATCACTATGATGACACTCTTTCCTTCAGACTTCGGTAACCCTGTGATGAAATCCATGGAAACCTCCTCCCAGCGCTGACTTGGGATGGATAATGGTTGTAAAACACCTAGGGTCTTAATTATTTCCACCTTATTTTTTTGGAAAACCAAACTTTCTTCCATAAGCCTTTGAACATTAGTTTTAAGGCCATCCCAAAAACATTCCTTCTTGACCCTATGGTAGGTTTTCAAAAATCTTGAGTGCCCTCCTACTGGAGAGGTGTGCAATTACAATAGTACCTTTTGTTTGAGTTGGGAGTTCTTACATAAATATAAGTGATCTTTGTACCATAGTGAATCATTTTTCCATGTAAATGTATCTAATGCACTAGAATCCTGCTACAACCTTTGAATGAGAGTCAACACTTTTTCGTCATTCTTCCATTCATCCCTTGCTTCTATTATCCAATTAGGTTGGATGATCGTGATAGCACAGAGAAATGCCTCAACATCTTCATCATTTCTTGAGAGTGCATATGCCACAACATTTTTCTTCCCTTTTTTATAGATGATTTCAAAATCATAACCTAATATCTTGGTTACCCATTTTTGTTGTTCTTTTGAAGATAGTCTTTGTTCCAAGAAGTATTTAAGACTATCATGATTTGTTTTGACCTTGTAGTTCCTACCTATTAGGTAAGGACGCCATTTCTTCAATGCATGTAGTATTGCCATCATTTACTTCTCATATATGGGTTTTTGTAAGTCCTTTCCCTTGAGTGGTCGACTTTCAAAAGCCAATGGCCTTCCTTCTTGTATTAGGAAAGCACCAATTCCACTTCCCGAGGCATCACATTCCACTAAAGGTTTTTGTGAAGTTTGGAGTGGTCAAGATAGGAGCTTATCACATCACCTCTTTAAGTCGTTCAAAAGATTTAGTTGCCTCTGGAGTCCATGAGAATTCATCCTTCTTAGTTAGTTTCATTAAAGGTGCTTCTATTCTTCCATAGTGTCGAACAAACTTGCGATAGTAACCTGTCAAACTAAAAAATCCTCTAAGATTCTTCAATGTTTTGGGAATCGTCCAGTCCGTCATGGCCTTAATATTGTTAGGGTCTACCTTGACACCTTCATGAGATACAATATGACCCAAATACTCTACCTCCTTCACTCCAAAGAAACATTTGGATGGTTTGGCATATAGTTGTTTCTCCTTTAGTAGTTGTAGCACCATTTCAACATGTCCCACATGATCCTCCCAAGACTTTCTATAGATTAGTATATCATCAAAAAATACTAACACAAATTTTCGAAGGAAGGGATTGGAAATGGAATTCATCAAACCTTGGAATGTGGAAGGTGCATTTGTAAGGCCAAAAGGAATGACCAAAAATTCATAATGGCCTTCATGAGTTCAGAATGTTGTTTTTGGGATATCTTCTTCCTTCATTCTAATCTGGTGATACCCTAAACGGAGATCCAACTTTTTGAAATAGATTTCTCCATGTAGTTAATCTAACAATTCATCAATGACGGGGATATGAAACTTATCTTTAATAGTGATCTTGTTGAGCTCTCTATAATCTGGACACATATTCCATGAGCCATCTTTCTTGAATACCATTACCACCAGTGCAGAGTAAGAACTTTGGCTAGGTCTAATAATGTTAGCCTCTAACATTTGTTCAACCATGCACTCAATTTCACTCTTCTAGGCATAAAGGTATATGTATGGCCTGATGTTAGGAGGAACACTCCTAGGAATTAGGTGAATATCATGATCATGATTTTGAGTGGGTGGAAGACCTTTGGGAATATCTTCAAATACTTTGGAATGCTTATCAATGATCCCTTGGATATCTAGAGGAATAGATGGCTTAGATGTTTGAACATCTAGTGAGCATAGTTGTTCAATAACACCTTGATGCCCCTTTTTCAATATTTTTGTCATGCCATTAGAGCTTATCACCTTACAGGGTTTCCCTGTGATACCTCTTAACTCAATTTATTTTCCTTCCAATGAAAATTTCATGAAAAGTTCTTAAAAATTAAAATCCATCATTCCTAATGATTGTAACCATTGGATTCCTAGTACAACATCAACACCACCCATGGGTATATCAATCATTGGAATATTCATTACATATTCCCCCATAGTAAGATTGATCTTATTGCATTTTCATGAACAATTGATAGTTCCTCCATCTGCAATCATTACATGAGACTCTGGCACTGGATATACAAAGCAATTGAGAGATTTGGCTAATTTATAGTGAATGAAATAATGAGTACTGCCAGAATCAATTAGGAATATTACCTTTTTCTTGTTGTTATATCCTTCGATCTTGAGGGTTTGAGGAGTGCTAATTCCAACCAATTCATTACACAATATCATGGGAGTCAACTCTTCAGACGAAATTGCTTCTACATTTTCATCTTGAGATGGTTCTTGTTCTTGTTCTTCTTCCTCTTCACAATCTATGTAGAATAACTTCTTCTCACCACACTTATGTCCCTTACTGTACTTTCTATCACAATTAAAGCATAAACCTTTTTCTTTTCTTTCCTCCAATTGTTGAGGTGTCAACCTTGTAGGTTGAGGTGTTTCATAAGAAGGAGCATTATTATCTCTATAGCTGTTAGGATTGGTCCTTCTAGTAGCCATATCCATATTTTTACATTCAACATTTCATGCCACCCTAAATGCATTCTCCAATGATTTGGGTTCCCAAAGGTGAACCTCATGTTAAATGTTATCCTTTAAAGTTCCTATGAATACATCAATCAAGTGCTCATCTGGAATATCTGTTACCTTTATATTCAATCTTTGGAAGTTCTCAATGTGCTCTGTAACTGAACCCTTTTGCTTGAGATTTATCAATTGACTAAAGAAGGTATTGCTCCTTGTATCCTCATAGTGTGCTATCATTTCTTCTGTGAAAATTGTCCAAGTGACGAGTGATTTGTGAGAAAAAATCCATCGATACCGTACAAATTGATTGGGTTCTAAATATAAAGAAGCAATTTGTACCTTTTGTGTATGTGGCACATTATGTAGATCAAATAATTGCTCCATCTGAAGTATCCATGTGATTGGGTCCTTGCCATCAAACTTCATCATATCGATCTTAGGAACGTGGTTGGTCTTCAACCCAAAGTTGGAGTTTCTCCATTCTTGATTCATATTCCTTGTGTACTCATCACGAATTTCATGGGACACATTTTCACATTCAGGTGTCCTCTCTATTAGGAAATTTTTCATTCCTTCCATGATCTCCCTTTTTAAACCATCCATATTAGTACCCATTATTGCCTCCAATTTAGCTTCTGTTGAATCCATCATCCCTTGTAGTTCATCTTTTGTCACTGTCTTCTTTTGTAATTCATTTATGTCCCTACGCATTTCTTCACATTCATCAAGAGTCCAAGTAGGAATTTATGGAGGCTTATTTGGTGTAGAAGTTCCCTTTTTGGGTGGCATGTTGGCCAAGTATCACTTTTGAACCTTGATTTTGAGGTGGTTCTGCTAGACAATATTTCTTCTGCTGTATCTCCAAAGTTTCGGCCCTTCTAGGTATGAAACTTTCCTTTTTGTAGTTTTTCGATATTTCTTCTCTACAATTCCATAGGTCTTATCAAAATTGGATGTGCCAAGTGGAATTTATGGTAACTTCCCCACAACTTGTTGATTTTTTTCCTTTCCAGGAGATCTCACTTTTATAGCATGCCTTGCACAACATTATTGATATAAAATTATGAAACTCGTACCAGAAATACTACAGACTGTCCACTATCCAATGAAACTAGTCTCACTCAATTTGGATATTCTAGGAAGAAGTTATGATTGTTTTACCTGGAACACCTTCTTGAGACTAGTCAATAGGACTAGTGAGATACCCTATCTTCCATAGGGTGTATCTACAAATGTAAGATGACCCAGAAGCTGAAATGTTTACCACATATACCTTACTAATTTATGTGAATAGCCTCTAGATTTTAGGGTCTGAAACATTACATAAAAAAATTTATAGCGATAATTCTGCAATGACTCAGTTTAGGATGATTCTAGAACCCTATCTTGCATAGGTTGTATCTCCGAAAGTGTAAGGCCTCAGGAGATGAAATTTTAACCCAACGTACCTTGATCCATGTAATAAATATCCTCCAATCCATTCCTTCTGAAACGTTGTAGAAAAAATATTTATAGCTAAAATTCCAAGGTGTCTCAGATGTAGCAGCGAAACCCCAAGACCTTGAGCTCTGATACCATATGTTAAGAACCAAATATCAATATAGCATAGAAACACCTCAGAATAAGTACTCAACTCCTTGAAAAAGAGAGAAATTTCGATAATAAGCCTCTTCGAGGGGGCAACCTCCTTATGCCCACATAAATGTACAATTACAAGATGATTCCAAATAAAAATGTCTCCTTGGTATATATAGGAGACTAGGAGGTATAATTACAACTAATGGACTAAAGCCGACATAAATAAAATAACATTACTAATGTAATATGCCCCAATTAAGGGGTAATGAGCCATTATTTAGGGCTTAACACTGGGGCACCCCAAGGTGACACACTTGGGCATATATACCCCTTCTTCAGAAGTTCTTCAAGCTACATTTGCAACTCCTTCAGCTCTGGTGTACTCATTATGTAAGGAGTATTTGACACTGTAGTTGCTCCAGGCATTAAATTTATAGAGAAATCAATGTTTCTCTTTGGGGGTAGTCTTGGTACCTCCTTGAATTCATCTTCAAATTCTTCCAGGACTGGATGATCTTCCAAATTTGGCACCTTATCTTTAGGTGTCTCTTCCATATGTGCTGTAAATATTTGACACCCTTTTCTGTAACATTTCCTCAACTGCAATGATGAAATTTCTCTGATGGTTACTACCATGGGAATTCCCCACACTCTCCTTAGGTTCCCTTCCTCATCCAAGAAAGTAAATGTTTTTTTATGACAGTCTAGGAGAGCATGATGTTGGTCCAACCAATCCATCCCAATTAGACAATCATAGGAACCTAAAGGAAATATGTTCAAATATGCCTTGGTGTTCAGTCCATTCATGTCCATAAGGCATGACTTAACCATCTCACTAACTTTTCATTTGGCTCCTGTAGCCAGTTGTACCAACCAAGATTTTCCATGCTTGTTTCTTGGAAAATGCAAACTTTCCACCATCTTAGGATTTATATAACTATGACTAGCTCCTAAATCAATTAAAATAGCAATGGTTCGGTTGTTGATCATACCTTCCACTTCAATCATGTGTGATTGATACTCTACTTGCTTGTTATCCAGGGCTGCATAGATCCTTGGTACATTTCTGCCCATGTCCTCCAATGTTTCATCTTGCTATACATTGTGAACAGTTCTCCCTTTTTCACCTTTGTGAGGACAATCTCTATACATGTGATCTCCTTTACAACTCCAACATTGAATAGGTGGTTGCCTTGGCCTTTGACTCCCTGTCTCAATCGTTCTAAGTTCTCTAGGAGTTTGTTGTCCCTGGGGATTGTTTATGAAGAATGATGGCTTATTCCCCTCTGATCCATCTTGAATTTATTTTTATCTTCCCAATATTTTTGGAAAGTTGGCCTTGCTTTCTGCTGATCATATAGGCATTTATCTCTCCTTATGGTCTCCTCCAATGTCTTGGGATCATCATACTATATTTTTCACTGATAAATGAGGGAAATCCACTCAAATACCTTTGAATCTTCATTGTCTCATCCTTGATGAAAGATACATACTTGAATAGTACTAAGAACCTTCTTTCATATTAATCTATTGTCATACTCCCAAGCTTGAGTTCAAATAAATATTTTATTTTCTTGTCATAGTATCTCCTAGTCAAGTATTTCTTCTCAAAATACTTCTTGAATTCCCTCCAAGTAAGACTTTTCTCTTTAATGTGTTTCACCTGCACAAGTTGATCCCACCACATGGATTCCTTTCCCTTGAGTTGATAGATGGAAATTATACCTTCTACATGAGAATATTTATTATGCAATTGAAAATACTTTCTCATGCCCAACAGCCATGTCTCTGCATCTTCATCCTTCTTGTGCTCACCATCAAAAGTAGGAGGTTTGATTTTGTTCATTTCTCCTCGTATCTCTTCCACCCTAGACCCCTTATGCTTCCTGACAAGGGATGGACTTGATTTGTTGTGTGCTCTTTTATTGAATGCCTTGGGGAGTGATGGTGATGCCTGCTAACACTTCTTGCTTTTATTTTCTCATTAGGAGGTCTGTGACTTCCTGATTTTGTCGAGTCACTCTCCTTATCCAATTTCTTTTCTATTTTGTTCAATATCTCCAATAAATTCATGTTGAAGTCATCATGTTGCTCCTTGTCTCTCATAATCCTTTCATTATTAGCTTTATGTATTTGTAAATCCTTTTATAAATTGTTAATGGTCTCTACCATATTCATGTTTTCATTCCTTTCGTCTCCATGTCCATTGGAGTTTGTTCCTTCAATGCCCATATGGACATCCATCCCTCTGATTTCATATTCATGGTTGTAAGTCCCCTGTGCCTCTTCCATTACTCTAGACTCTATGTTGATCCTGATCTAGTTTTTTTTAGCTCTACAAAATGTGCAACCAACAAAAAATTTTCAGGCTAACTGTTTCAACAATTTCATGAAAAATACAAACCATTTTGGTTCAATACTATATCAAAACTCTTTATTCTGATTTCCTAGAAAATTGAATGCCTAGATCAATTTTCTAGGTGGATATTTAGATTTCACTATCCAAGACCTTTCCAAATCCTTCTCCCATGCTCAATTCTGAGTCTTGAGCAGGAAGTTAAGGCAATTTAAAATTTTCCCATTAATTTTTCTGTTCATTTTTCAACTTGGCGCTACTTTGCGTTGTAATTATGCATTTTTGCACCTACTCCATTGGATTTTTCATAGGATATAAATTGGGTTTCCTCATATACATATTATGGAAATTCTTTCCAAGTTTCACCTCATTTAGGGTTCTAGGATGCTAGTTACAGCCTGCTGAAGTTCTAGGCCATTTTGTGTTTTTGGTCTGGAATGCTACATGTATCTTATTTTCCATATTAAACACTTTTAGCCTACCTAGAAATTTAATTCATCTTTGGGACTTTATTACATGACTCAATATATTTCCATTGAGTGCTCATGTGCCTCAATCCAATTCTGGAGCATAAAGTTGTGGCTCTTTGAAGCTAGTTGGGTCTTATAATTTACCCTCCACTGTTTATGCTGTAACTTTCTCATGAAGGCTCAGTTTGACGAACAATTTACACCATTAGAAAGATCTATCTGAGTTCTTTCATTTGAGATACAGAGACAAAGTAAATCAACCTATACACCCATATATAGCATGTGAAGCAACACCACAAGGTAAATCATGCTCTGCGCACCTATAACCACTGTGCATCACTTTTCTGTCGCGCAAATAACCTATGCGCACTACTTTTGTGTCACGCGCTAATATCCACCACGCACAGTTTTTGTTTATTGCAATAATACCTATTGCGCACAGTTTTTTTATATCATGCTGATATTCCGTGCGCATTTCACTCTATGCACTACACTATGCCAAAGTTCAATACTTCCCCACCGCGCACAAATACTCTGCACGCACCATTGACTGAACTGTTGTGCGACAACATATACCCATATTGCATGCGCACCAACCAAACTCCTCTGTGCTCTACTAATACTACACACACCATGCATGCCATTATTATGTGTATGTACATTGCGTGCACCTTCTTATGCATGTGTACACTACACAATGCTAAATTTAGTGTGCACACCGCACACCAATATTTTTCTGCGCGGCGCCAAAATGTTCTGCGCGCACCCTCACACCATATTTTTTCACACGGTGATAAAATTTAGCATGCACACTAGCATGCCAACATTTTTCCATGCAATGCCCAATTTTCACATATCACAAGATTTTTACTGCACATCAATTCCTCGTGAATTTTGCTGCAGAAATTGGGGCTTTTGCTTAACTTTCTCCCACTTACCATAGACATTCTGCAACTATGAAATTCATTCAATTTCAACCCGATAACACCAGTTCAACCTATGTAACAAAAAATCATTGCAGGTTGACATTTCTGGAA
This sequence comes from Picea engelmannii, assembly GCA_009831015.1. Taxonomy (NCBI): domain Eukaryota; kingdom Viridiplantae; phylum Streptophyta; class Pinopsida; order Pinales; family Pinaceae; genus Picea; species Picea engelmannii. The sequence continues at coordinate 572,512 of ML783103.1, forward strand.
CGAATTTACCCAAAAATCAATTCACAAACTATGAATTTTAATTACTAATTTTGCTCCATCAGTTATGGCTTCACTATAACTTCAAATTTGACCAAATCCATGTCTAAATGTGCTAGAACAGATATTAAACCATTAATATCTCACCAATTGGACAAATTTCTCCATTTTCCCATCAATTTAACAAACATAAATTGGGCCTTTTCCCAATTCTGCATCATTGTTTCTAAATTTACCATGGACGCTCTGCAACTCGAAATTTGGCCACTTTGAAATAAATCCTCTGTGAAATTTCACGTCAATTCAACTTGTTCGGCCCATCCAGGCTCAGTGTTGATAACTGAAGCTCTAATACCATATTGTAACATCCCTGGCCACCCATGGTCAGGCCACACTACACGAGAGAACACTTTCATTCTCTCCCTAAGGAACATACTGTAACATACCCAGTATCGAATTGAGCTATGCCACATAAATTTTTTGAACTGCATGCAATTAAAACATATACACACATAACTCTTTCAGAAGAATTATATATAAAACATAAACATACAAATACATCTGTAAATACACAGATTCACACTCAAATAACAGTAACATATACATGCAACATATACAGGAAATACCCATAAAAATAAACACAATTATAACTGTGCATATGATAACCCATAAAAAGAAACACATAAATAACAATGCAACATGTAAATTTATCACACAATTGACACTTATCTGGGTAAGAATGTCACCAACTATGTGCAGACCTTCCACGAACCTCCCAGTCTTAGACCACACTGTTCATCACTCTCAACAGTGAGCCACCCCCGAGCTAGGACTAAACTCCACCTGGGTAAGGGATTCCTAACCAGGATAAAGGCTCATAGACAACAGGAAAGACTCCATCTCAGGTCCCAACTCAAACTAACAACCTACAGTCCCTCATTCCCCACATGCATGTCCCACCCAGGAATTTTTCCCCTTCTCTGCTCAACAATCCTTCGGCTACCCCACTTCCTTTCCAGGCTTCAGCACTTCCTTTCTGGGCTTCAGCAACAGGCCAGACAGGAAGTCTCAAAGAATTGTAGTTGTAGTTTAGCACATTTAGGAAATCACTTTCCAACAATTATCTCACCCATAGAATTTTTCACAAGCCTGACATCCCGCTTCTTGAGTCCAGCTCCCAAGTTAACTAAATATACCAACACAAAATGGCTATGGATACAGGTTCATGTATAGTCATGAAGATACGAAGGATAGCTTAATGGTGTGTGAATGCTCATGGATAATTGATTGGATGACTCAATGATGGAAGGAATGATTGCCAGAATGATGGGAGAGTGTGTGAAAATGAACTAAGTCCCAACAATATGTATGCATGTCCCCAACTTGAAACTTGTCATGTTGGGAGTTACTTTGGCCCACTTGTCCCCAACTTTAGGACTTAGGATAAAATAATTATCCTTACTTTATGATTAAAGAAATATTAATATAATATTCCTTTTTGGCTTAAGCTCCCTAGCTTAGCCCTTTTCCTTAACTTTTGGCCCTCCCTTTCCATAACTAGTGGATTTTAGTCCCCCATCTCTTTTATTGTGGTCGATCTACACGCAACGATGTATTTTATATTAATCATGAGATATATACAAAAAATAGGTGCACTGGCCTTTAACATCTAGGCTCTCCGGCCTAATCAAAACATAAGCATCCTAGATTATAATAACTGGCTCACCAACCTATAAAACATATGATATACGCAAAGGCTCGTTGGCCTCAATATCGCGCATACTTAAGATGTTGCATACGGTATCCTGGAATGTGAAAACTTCATCATTTTACTACGCAATACATGCGCACACTATGCCATGAAGGTGGATACAAAAAAATGATATCAATCAACTCACCAGCTTAAGTAAATTTGCATTTACATTTACAATTAGGTTTGGCCTAGGGATATTACATCTGGTTTCTCTCTTACTCTCTGTAGAGCCCCACGTGCGCACCTCCTTCTTCATCGGTCTTATCCTTGTCTCTATTTTCTATATGTATTTTCCCAGGATGGTTTTTGACCTATCCTGTTCCTTCTGTTAGAAGGAAAATCGGGTCAGCTTGGTCTTTCAGACCCAACGGTACTTCGAGCTAACATTCTTCAGTCATACCATGCTTCCATTCATGGGGGTAGTTGATTATCCAACCGCTAGTCCTTCCTTCATTAACTAGTTCCTCTCCTTGGGATTTGGATGAGGCTTATTTTCTCAGCAAAGGGAATTTGAGTCATTTGAGTTAATGAACCCTCTCCAAAGTTTCCTCATTCTTTCCTCTAGTGATATCATGGTTATTACTTCAATACTTCACCCCCACAGTCAGTTATTGGAAATTCAAACAATAATTCACTTACATTGTTCCCATGCCATAACAAGGTGATCATAATTAATGATTAATTACAAGCTAGGGGAAATAGGGGTATTACACCACTCACCCCATTAGAGATTGTCGATCCAAAAATCCCATCAACATTATCTAATAATTGTCAACAACTCCATCCTCATACAGATTTTAATCCACCTACTCCACCTATACGGGTTATTGACTTTCCAAGTTCACATGACTCCCTTGATTTTGAGTTTCCTTCATAAAAGGCCATCTTGGAAGTCATGGCTTCCATAGATAAGACCAAGGAATATGAGAACCACCAAGAATCCATCCTCCCTAGTTTGGAACCCAGGAGAGTTAGCGTGATGAGATTCAATTTGGAACTGGGGGCATTTATTGGGACATCTAGTGAAACCCCTAGTATTGACCCTTTTTCGCCTCATATTTATTTTTCAGAACTTTCCACTGAATTCTCTGCTACCCCTTCCATCGAAGATTCATTTTTCGTACATTTTTCATGTCTTGATGGATCCCATCAAGGAGCTTCCCTATCTTGCGAGACTACTCACAGTGAGTATCTTCGTATGTGGAAATTCGATCCCATGTGGCATGGCTCCAACATGGTGAGCCATATGATGATGACAATGGCTCATGAGTTCATCAATTATGAAAAATATCCTTGGCATGAGCCATGCAATGGGCTCTACTTGGTGTAAAGAATAAATATGCATAGTTCCTTGTACATAGGTGTGTGGTGTGAGTGTGATTTTTTTTTTCATATATCGTATCCAAAAAATCCAATTTTTTTTTCCTTTTTATATATTTTGCTATGTGTTTTGACCTTGGAATCTAGTTTACATGTGCTTGACGAGATTGTAGATATTTTTTTTACGAGGATGGTGAAATCCATCGAAATTGAGGTACGTGTTCTTAAACTGGCATATAGTGATAATTTTTTCCCTGCATTTTCCATTTTGCATTATTAACAGTCCACAGTACTAGCCATATGCCTTAGGTTTGAACCCGCCCGATTGTGACACTAGCCACTACTTTTTCATGTCGTAACTAGTTCGGTAGAGACTACCTATGATGGGAACCCTAGTTAGAACCCCAATTTCCATTTGGTGCCCATGCTGCATTTTCCTGTAGGCCTGAGAGGCCTCTTTTATCCACACCATGACTTGAAGATTGAGCCTCATTCTCCTCACTTCATCTATATTCTAGCCACATCTCATGGGGGTTCTTGAAATTTGTTTTTATGTTGCTTAATGGTCACCTATGAATTTTTTTCTCGGGCCATGCATCCAGACACTATACTATTGTTTTCCCATATCTTTCTTACTGTTATGAAATAGCCTTGACCATATGCCTCTTGCATTATTTGGCCTCCACTTTGCATCTACCCACCCAAGGAGATAACAACTGTTAAGAGTGGAACTCACTTTCTAGTACCATTTTCATCCTTCATTGCTTAGGTTGGTTCAATGCATCTGGAACATAGGATCATGTTGTTAAGCCACTCATTCCCTGTCGCTGAGTCTCCTTTATGCTCTTTCTAGAATCTTTAACATGAAAATATTATCGAGTGAGCTTGTGTTATTTCACACTTGTTAAATGGTTTGAAAGGACGTCTATTCGGCATAAGTCTAACCCTTTTTAGGATGGTATGGACTAATTACAAAAAATGAATACTCTAGTCCACCTAGGCTAGAAGAGTTCTCCCTTGTATTGTTTTATCCTTTTTCGGGCTTGCGGGAGTAAATTTATGAAAACAAACACCAATATTACTTGGGTAACTCTTTCATAATTATTAAACCATGAAAGAGACTGGACATATTTGTGTCATTCTTTCATGCTCGTTAAACCATGAAGGAGATAAAAAATACAAAAGAAAATAAAAATAAAAATAAAAAATAAATAGTGGGGGTTTTTCACCATTGGTTTATTCTCAAAATGGCAGCATTAGTTGAGTCTCCCTTGAAAATGGCACTTATTTGAGTCCTCATCATTAATTTTGATTTTAGATTTCCTAGGAGTCGTTCCAGTAATATGAGTCAGAGATACTTCTTCGGTTGGTTACTCTTCCAGTGATCATGGAGAGTGCTTCAATGCCTTCTGCATTGTTGTACTATATTTTTCCAGCTCTTGTGTCTTGCTGCTAGGTCACCATCATGTCATGCTATATGTTCAAGGGAATTTTAATCCTGAGTCGACCATCTACTGTTTTGTTGACTTTCCAAGTTGGCCATCACTATGTCAGTTGTCCTTTGTGATACTCTCTCTTCATATCAGTTCTCGGTGTATGTTTTGTGTTGATTGATAGGGGATACATAAAGTCCATCCTTCGATTGATCTCTTCCTATCGAATTTAGAACATTATCTAAGAGAGGGATCTAGAAACCAACTAGTACCTTGGAGATTGCATTCATAAGTGGCAAGCCTCCTCGTGATTGACAATGGATTTTCCTCATTGACTCCTAATCAATTGATTCTACAAGTGTTCTACATCGAATCCTCTATTCACACTCGCTATATTGTACTAGGTACCTTGGGGTCCATCATCATCATCGATGGTTCCCCTCATGTCTGTAAACAATAAACATCAATGACTAGTAATCATATAGTTTCTACCATGCTCATCATCAACTCATTTATTTTCATGTTGTAGACTCGTACCATAGGGGTTTGGGGATGAAGACCTTGGGTTTGGGGACACATCATTCCATTACAACATCGCCTCCCAAGTTGCATAAGAGTATATCACTTGTATATGAATACTTTGTGGGAACTCTCCTTAGTGCTCATTTTCTTCCTGACATCTGTATGTTGGCCCATACATCCACATTGTATTTGTCAGTGGCTATGATTGAGTTCATGATGTAGATCCACATTGTATTGTCTCATGGATATGGTCTTATTGATGACATGGATCCACTGTGTATTATTTAGTGGCCATGGTATAGAATTTCATATAATGTATCTGCAGTGTATTATTTGGTGACCATGATCATTTAGAGTATGAGTATGTCTACCTAAGGGATTGGTCTATATATATGCTCATCCTTGGTTCTTAATTACATGATTTCTTTGGTATTTGAACCTCCTTTTCTCTCTCCTTACACTGCCTCATATGCACATTATTGTAATGTATTTCATCCATCCAGTCCTTTCCTAACCTCACACATTAGGGGGAATTTATTACAACCGTAATTCCCACCCTACAAGCTAGAGAGGATGTCAATGAAGGATTAAGTCCCTAATGCATCTTTTTCCTAGGGTTTCACACCTTTTGGAGCCTTTTTTACCCATTTTTAGGCATCCTCATGGGCCACCTAACAAACAAAAAGCAAGGCCCTCACTTGACACTAGTTGTGCAACCCACGAGGCACTGCGAAGTTTCTAGAATTGGGGATTTACGAGGCGAGAGGTGAGATATGAGTTGGATATTAGTGGTTAGGACCTAGGAACTCACATCATTCGAGTTTCTAGTGGCCTCTAGAAGATCTAGAAGCCTTTCCCAAGCCTCCTCTAAGAACTATATAACATATGAAAGCCTTGGGAAAAAGGAAGAAGAATGTAATAGAAAGGTTATGCTTCCAAATTGTAGAGGTATTCATCCAGAAGTCATTAGAGCCTAGCATGGCCAAGGAGTTGTAAGGAGAAGTAAGGAGTGAGGAGATTGAAGGAACCTACATCAACACTTAAGGTATGCAATTTTGATGTAAGTTTCTATTTGAAATCAATATATGTTGGCCCTCGACCAATTTTTGTGGAAAAATTGGTCTTGTTTGACCATTTTTGGCACTTCGACAGGCTGGTCGAAGACGAAGCACCCAGGCGAAGCGGAGATCGCGGGATATTGCCCTTTTTGTGGGATTTTTGGGTTTTAGGGTTTATGTAACATGTATGGGATGTCCACCCATGGGTTTACCCATGCTTAGGCCTCTTTTGTAATGTATAAATAAGTAGCTAGGCGATGTAAGAAAGAGTCGATGTCTTAGTGCTAATATTAGCTATGTGCAAGAAGATGTGTTAAGGCTTGCATAGCTAAGTGCAAGAGTTTCGTAAGTACTTTGTGCATAGACTATGTAAGGATTTGTGCTTTGATATGACTCGGGGAAGGAGGATCTGGCGAGGTGCATGCAGATCTCATGTCCTATGAGGAGTTGGCTTTGTGGCTTGGTGCTTGTAAGGAGATTGAAGAGACTAATCAATAAGAGAAGAAGAGTTGGTGGATGTAGCCCCACACTGGGGTGAACCACATATATCATGTGTTATTATGTTTTGTGTAATGATATTTATGGTGTTTATGTACTTATTTGCTTGATCTAGATGCATGATAGGTAGATCCAATGATGCTTAGTGCGTTATGATGTGAATGAATGCTAGAACTGTTCTAATGCCATGTGATAAATGATCAGCTGTACTTAGATCTTGATTAGTACTGCGTTGTTCTGTAATCAGGGTTTGACCTATGATGTGAATAAGGTTTAAAGGCTAATGAATGTTAATTGCTAAGTTCTCTGTTAAGTATTGTGATCACAGATCTGTGTCCCAGCTAGGTTGTAGACACTTGAGTCCTGCAACCCCCCCTGCCTCTACCTCAGGTGAGACTTCATCTGCTTCGCAGGTGTTGTTGAAAGGGACGGTAGTTAGGATTTTGTTGGTGCGTTGTTGTTTCCAAAAGGGACGGTAGTTAGTGTTTTGTTGGTGCATTGTTGAAGTGTTGAACCTTGGGTCTTCCCTTGTGCCAACAATAGATCATTTGGTTTTCCCTTGAATATTTTTCATTGATATATCATTGTTCAGATCTGATTTAATATATTATAGACCAGATTAGATTAAAGCTATATCTAGGATACTAATACTATAAATACAAGTGGAATGGTATTTTTTTGTCTTTAGTGTGCAGGGAGTAGGTTGTAGAAGATGGAGTTGGAACTTCAGGACTGCAGCAGCCAAGAATATGCTAAGGACATCTTCAGGAAAAGGTATGTCATTCTTCCATCTTCTTGAGTAATGATCTTATATCTTTTTCTATGAGAACCATAAGAAATCTACCCCTCATGTCTAGGATATCTAGGCTTATCCTAGGGAGATCTAACTGATCCACTCAGTAAGATCCTTGTGAGAATTTTTCCCATAACATAGGGTCACTTTTTAGTATGATGGTCATCAACATAGGTTTTGTATTCATACAAGATTCAAAGGGAATTCATGTCTAATGTGTTTTTTTGTGTGCATTTTGGACAAAATATTTCCAATGCTCTGTCCATATATTCATGTTTTTTATTTCCTAAAGGATGTCAAGCTGCATTGAAAGTGAATTTAACAAGTTTTTATTCATATCTTCCAAAACATTTCCAATATCATCTTTAGAAACTGCTATTGTGGCCTTTAATAATGGTGGTATAACTTCTTAGAGGATTTGGAGTAAGTCATGAAAATTTCCTTAATTTCCTCATAGAATACATAGAAATATCTTGAAAAATGATCAAGTTCAAAGGGTTCAACCATTATTCATGCACCCCTCTCAATAGTACCAACTTGAAGGAATTATGGTTTATCTCACAATTGATTGAACATTTGTATGTAAATTGAAACAACTTGGCATAATCCTCCAGTGATTCATCAACAGAATAGGTCATTCCAAAGATCATCATCCCTCATTCCATGAGCTTTAAAATAATCATGGTACTTTTGGGTACATGTATCTATCATTTTCTACAAAGTATGGACACTTATACTTTCCAAACCCATGAACCACTATATTGTAGATTCTTTCAATGTAGATGGAATCAAACACATCTTTTTAGCATCTACCTTGTACTCATAGGTTCAACTCAAAACCTAAAATTTAATCATAAAGGCATTTGGGTCTTTAGTGGGAGCCCATAAAATGTGTCAAAACAAAGGGATTGATATTTTTCATTTTAGCTTCCTCTTTAGTTTCTCTAATGGTAAATTCATATCCTACTTAGTATTCATTGCCATGTCATGGTAAGTAGAATATCAAGTCCCCAACTAGAAGTAGGAGATTTAGTATCATTCAAAAAAACAAATCTAGAGTTATGAAAACCCTATATAGAGATGTATGGTGCAACTTTTTCAACGTCGATCTCGGATTATTTTATATAGGCTACTAACACACTATAATATTTTTCAAAAATCATTTCTACAACGATCTATTTTGCTAAAGCAATATCTTTTTTGTTTTTTTGTTTCCCCTGAGCTAGATGTAGAAGGAAAATTAGGAAGAAATATTTTAAAATTGTCCCTCCTCCTCATTCATGCTTATTAGGAGGATTAAAGAACACCATGCATTGGAAAAATGATTGGAAAATGGATTCCAATCCTACAACCCGGTAATGGATTTAGTGGAAAAAAAGAAATAAAAACTCTAAAAAACTAGCATTTCCCTGACAACTCCAAAAAGTGACCAGTTCATAATTGGGATTAATGAGCCCAAGTTGAGCTAGAGATTACTCTAATTATCTACCATGTAATGTAAACTTTAAAAATGACTACACTATATGTGCATTCACATAGATTTCAATTCTTGGTTTGTTATTTTTTTTGTTATTAATTGTTTGGGGGTTCTTGTTCTTGCTTTCAAGTCACCTTGCAACAACTTTAAAGAGTGAGTAAATTGCATGAAGTCAATCATAGAAGTAAAACCTAAATAATAACACTTATAGAGAAGGACATTGTAGAAATTAACTTTAACTAAACACACTAGTAGAATAAATAAATAAATTGCAAAAATGAAAATTTTAACTAAAAACACCAATAGAAATCAAAATTGTGAAATTGAAACGATCTAATCACACCAAAAAAAATCAAAATTTTAGGATCAAAACTATCTAGTCGCACCAACAAGAATCGAAATGAAGAATCAAAACCATAGAAATAAAGGAAACACGATAACAAATGGTAACTAGAAAATTTAGTTTTAGTTGTGTGTTGTGATACTGGGTCCTTGCTCTATAGCCTTATTGAGTAATCTCTAAAACTTAACTTAGTAGGAGAAACAAGACTCAATAATGAAAGTAACATATCAATTTTCTTCTATTCAAAATATAGGCAAACCAAAATGGTTCTTCAATTCATTATTTTATAGAAATTATTCAACAATATGTTCTCGAGTTGTTTCCATCTCTTTCTTAGAGATCTTATTTAGAACAAGATGAGGGAAAGACAAAGAGATTGTCTTCTCAAAAGGAGGTATCGGTCCAAAAATTCCCTATGAAAGTTAAAGGTTCCTAAAGTTCTTAAAGACTTAACACCATTTAAATTTGGAATTCATAAGTTTCTAGTTTTGAGGAACTAAGAGGCTCTAAGCCTTCCTATATTTTAAAGCATTTTAGATATCTCACTATATTCTTACAATCCTGGATAACTATATATCTGATTTGATTGAATGAAGGTACAACCAAATACGTATCAATTAGATATTGCTTCCTTGAGTGAGGGAAGCTTGGGACAAATAGAGGGAAATGTGACTGCATCTAGTAGATTTGATAGGCGAACAACGACCATAGGTGAAAAGGTTAGAAGAAAATTCAGTAGATGCATGGAATTTTTTATTATATAAGGAGGATCATGCTCTTATGATGATGAGAGCATAGGATACGTAGAGGTGTCACTCAGGTATAAGCATTTGGTGAAACAATGGGTACCTAAGGAACTACCTCCATTGGACATTGACTTCATTGTCAACAATAGGACGTATAGCATTGCACCATCCTCCCTGCATGGCCTGGGGATATTTTCCATGGATGGAATAATTGTAAAATACAATACAGTAACTGAATTGATGGATTATTTCAAACCGTGTTACAATTATAGAGATTATATGTGATTGGTCCGGTACATACCAAGTATGTAGATATATGCACTCACCACAAATTATATACAACTAATAAACATCGATCAAAATAATGGACCGACAATATATATTGATGGAAGGCCTAAAGATTCCAAAAATATCATAGGGTTTATAAACAACACATGACCTGGGACAACAAAGAAGCAATTGAATTTCATATATGAGGGATGCAAAGGGAATCGTGTAGTCATGTGCACAATAAAAAAGATAGCTCCCGGGGAAGATTTATTAGTGGATTACCATTTAAATTGAATAGATATATTGAAGAATAATGTACAGGTACTTATGTAACACCTCTTTAAGAAAAGTTTACTTATTGCATTTTTTTTTTTATCTTTAACATGTAACCGATTAACAATTTTGATTTACATTTAATGTGAATTTTATTATTTGTTTACATAATTTTATTTGTGTGGCAATCGATTTTTATTTTTTTTTACATTTATTTTTTTTTTAAATATTTTGGGGTTCTAATTATATTATAATGTGGCAGGATGAACATGGAAAAGGGTCAAGCACAGAACATGTAAATGATTAACAATTTCGACTTACATTATACGTGAATTTTATTATTTGTTTATATAATTTTATTTGTGTGGAGATTAGTTATTTTATTTTTTTATATAATGGAAATAACATTTATTTTGTTTATATATGTAGTCTACGGGCCATGATGTTCATGATTTTCCCAAAGAAGAGGAGTTGTATTCATCCCCCGGCCCAATAGTAATTATACAAAAAAATATCAGTAAATAGAACATGAAACTTACTCGCTTGTTAGACCTTAAAGATCAAACTCCTGAGGTAAAACAAAGGATCACACTTGTTATGACACAAATTAGGATATATAAGGTAATAAACATAATTTAAAGTGATTTTTTTATGTCATAATTTCAACTATGAAAGTTTGTTTTTTAACTTTTACTTTATTTAAACGAAAAAATATTTTATTTCTTATATAGATTTATTTGAAGCCTATTTAGCCTAGTGTTAGTAGTAGTGGCACTACAAAGATGCCAAAAAATCCTAACGTGGACCCTCATATACCTGCTAGGCTATTTAGTTCTCCACCTTCCACACCTTTATATGGGAGCCATGACACACACCTCCAGGAAGCCACACTGTCAGGCTCTAGAGGTGGTGACAGAGATGATCCTGATGATTTGGATTATATGGTTTCACTTTCTAGAGTGAGACATGTTACCAGTATGGGGACCCTTCCATGCACATTTATGGTCAATGCAGAAGGAATTACATTAAAGAAAATAAGACTTCCATGTAGTTTTTAATATTTCAATTGTTTCATATTGTCTATCTCAAACATAAATCATATGTATTATTATGTTTAAACTAATGATCATATATTTTTGCATGTAGTAAATGACCATTTTTATAGGAACTTGGAGACCAGGGTGTTGGTGATTTTTAGGACAACCATATGCACGAGGTGGAATTCTCATAATTCCAACCTCAAAAAAGTGTGGTATATAACTTTAATTTAATACCTTTAATTTTCTTTAGATCTAAATAAAAGTGTGGTATATAATATACTTGAAACTTTTTTATGATAGGTTTCCTGACACTTCGAAGGCAGCCAAAGTAAGGATTTCTAGACATGTCCAACATAACCTAGACCAGGGAAGCTACATGAATTTACAGTCATGAATTGTAGGTACCTAAACATCTTAACAATATTATTTGTATCTCTTTCCAACTTTCAGGTAATTGTATCCAATAATATTAAAAATACATACTCTTATGCAATGCAAGGCGAGGAATTCAAAACTGAAACCACAGAGGAAGACCTCTAGATTAGTCACAAGTACAACTATCAAGTTGTCTTCGAACATAGGAATATAATGGGGAAGACCCCAAGATCCAGTTTGCAGGATAAGGTAAATAAAAATCAATCCACATTAACCTTTCATTACTTATAAAATACATTCATGTTTGATATCGTCCATAAATTTAATGTGTTACTTTGTTTTAATCATAGGGGAAACACTATCAATGAGCCCATTAGTACTGGAGAACAGTACATTGATAGTGCAGTGCCACCACAAGATGGTGCTCTCGAGGAACCCCATTCTAGTGGGGTATAGCCCCATGATGTTCCTACAACTGAGGCCCATGATGATAATATGGCAGTATATTAATCATATACTTAATAATTTCATAGTTATAAATTTTGTACTTCTAATTTTTTTTACTTATAAATTTACGATTGTGTCCTTATAAATTGTGTGGTTTCAATGGTAGAGAATGTCATACTTGAGGCTCCTACACCTGAAGAGGATTATAGGGAAGCCATTCCAATGGTCTTGACTAGTGCACCAGGTAAATAATTACATTTCATAGGTTTTTTTTAATATTACTAAAGTACTTCAATGATATTTAAAAAATGGCCATATAAATTTAATATTTTTTGTTTTTGTAGATGATGCCCCCTCATAGAACCTTACACGCCATGAGTACAAGACAAGGAATGCTCTGTGTGAGAGGACTCAAGCACAATCAGTTGTTGAAGAGCCCCCAGAAAATGAAGATGTGCATGTTGACGATTTAATTAAGAACTAGAAAGCATATAAGAGGCCTAAAAAAATGATGATGTATAATATTATTATAAGACAAATCGGTGTACATAAGCTAGTATACTTGGAATATTTTTTGGATGATAAACCTCATTTATAAAAACTTTTTTTTGAATGAGTTCTTGCATTCTTTTTGTTGCATTGCCTTTGAATGAGTTATTGCATACTTTCTTGTACTTATGTTAGTTAGATATGAAATATAGATGGTTAGTAAAATATGGATAGAGAAATTAAAAAACTCCAATTATATTAATTTGTAGCACTTATGTTCAAAGAAAAAGGAAATCAAACAACTTTGTACTTATTTTTTCTTAACTTTCTTGCTTAGCTTTACAATCACTTTTTATCAATTTTGAATATTTTTAATGCATCTTTTCTAGTAGAATATAGATTGGGTACTGGGGAATTGAGAGTGACGTGAGGAGGGGAAGGGGCCATAGGATATTCCACCATCACATGGTTGGCACTTTTTTAGTAGAGAATAATTTATTGGAGTCATTTAATCTTGGATCAAACATCCCTCGATCCAATGGAGTAGCATCATAGTCAATGTTGACTTTGTTGTTTCTCCTTAAGATCAAGGGAGGTTTACTCCAAGATTAGATGACTCCAATAAATTATTATCGAAACCAAGAGGATATTATTCAATATTTCTATTTAGTTATATATCTATCGTGTTTGTAGTTTGTTCTCATTGAGTAAATCCATGTTTGAATCTAGAATGATGAGGGTCTAGTCCAAAAAGAAGGCTTATAAGCTGCTTGGAAGCACTGTCAAGGTATGTTCTGACATTCTCATAAAAAATCATCTTAGAGTAAATAATGCTACCAATATGAATTTTATTCATTTTGTAGATATTTATGGAGGTTGAATTATTTGTCACTACAAGTATTAGACAAAAATAACAATGGATGATTTGTGATCATGGGAGGTATGTTATCCAAATCATTTTAACAACTATTTAATTTGAAGATGTTTCAAGTACCTTGAACGAGACCTCATATGTCATAATTGTATTGTTTCTTGAGCGCTTTAATATTTTGTATATTTGAATGATTTCTTATGTTGATAGGTTGATTCCCAATATAAATTAAAAGACATGAAGAAAATCACAAAGGATTTGGAAACACAAGAAAAGGGTTACACAAAGAAGTTAGAAGAAATATTTTGGTGTAGATCTTGGAGGTAACACATTGGCCTTCGTTTTTTTGTTGATCTACAAGCCTTCCTTTGTTTATTTTTTGATCTATATCCTTCATTGTGTGTTACCAAATGGTTTAAAAAATAACTCTCTCTTTGTAGTTATAGTCTTTATTTCAAAGACCACCATGGTTAAAGAAAAATCCAGTTATGTTGCAATAATAAGTTGTCAATCTAGGGCTTGTAGGCTATTTCTGTTGTGGATATATGCTTCTTAAAATCAAAATAGTAAACATATTAACACTCAATTTATTATAGAAGATATTCAGTAAACATATTAACATTTAAAAAATAAACATATTCACACTCAAAGAAATTGTGATGAACCATTTCAACTTCAGAGAGATAGAGGGCAGATCTTGAGGGGACTTAGATTCCTCTTTTCTTCAAATTTTTAATGGTAATTTTAATGGTGTGAAGTTTCATTTGAAGGAAATGCTCTTATTTTTTCTTCACGTATTCATTTCTCTTACCCATTAAAGAATCCCAATTTATCTATAATGCACATCATTGGTTTATCTCTGAGATGTAGAATCAATGGATTAGCTAATATGGTTGTTACGATATTGTAGAGAGTTTTCAAATTTGAATTTCATTCTCTAATTGATTTTTGGAAAGATTAAAATGTCATTGTTGTTTTCCATTACTTCCATGAGCCATATTCTTGTCTTTCAAGTCTTAATTTGCTTCCTATAGATTGCTAACAACAGATACAAAACCAATCTATTAAGGAAATTCATCCCATGGGCTATATGTGGCTCATTAATGAGAAATTGAGGGCCATTACATGGGCCATATGGGTCATATTATCAACTCCATGATTTCCTCTCATATATGGGGTCACTCTTATTCCTTGGCTTTCATGTTCCTATTGGCTGATTGGTTGGGACATAAATGAAGATTTCTTTCACTAGCAAAGATGCACCCCTTTATTCCTTATCTTGTAGATTTACCTTATGCAATCTTACCATATATTCAATCATAAGATATCCATGCAAATGTATCCACCTTATTGAGACCAAATATTCATTTGTGAAATTCCACCTTCCACCATTTCACATGTTATCTTCAATTAATTTAGGTTACTCAAAATTCAAAATTCATGCATATGCATATCCTTTGTCATGATATCACTTTTGAACTTAATCTTATATTTTTTGAAGCAATGTTACCATCACTCTCCCTTCAACCCTTAAGCCACCATTGAATCTTATTCTTGAATGGACCTTTCCTTCTAATTACTTGTAATGAAAAGGATAATCTAGTAGCAATGATATTGTTCAACAATAATCCTCATAAACACTTCTTTCCACTCAATTATTTCTTATGTGCAAGAGTATACTCTGTTAGCACTTAGAAATTTCTTTGGTTTGTATCAAATAAAACCCCAAGGTAATTGTTTCAACCAACTTTAGATAACATTCTGACCTATACAACCAGAGAGGGCTCTCTCAGATGTCTAATGACTGGTAATAACTTAAGGGTTTTATCAATAAAGGCATAGAGGTCAGATTCTGCAATATGATAGGTTTTTTTTATTTAAAAATGGTTGGTAGGAAAACAAGGAAAAGGTACCATTGGGAAATGGAGTCAAGGCCTGGATTTCAATGTTTTTACAGTCAACAATTGGTTGGTTTCTTTCTGCAGCTTCGAGGAAAAATGGGCACTATGCTAAGAAAATAAATGATATGAGATGAGATGTGGAAAGGAGAATAAATACCATTACACTATAGGCATAAATCAATGGATGAATATCCAGTGCAACTTTAGAATAAAGGACACAAAGATTAATTACTAAACAAAGCATCAAATGAAGATGAATTCTGTAAAAGTAACCATTAACACATAACAAGCATCATCAGTGTGAAAGGAGCATCAAACATATATGAATTCCTACAACTTAATCTTAGAGAATTCTAGAAGAAAAACATAATCATGGAAATGATATACAAGAAACGCATGTTGAACATAAACACCGTGATGAATCTCAAATTTTAGAAAGAAGAAACTTCTGCATTAACTTCAAAGAAATAAACAATTCTTGATCCCCCAAGGGTAGAACCCTTCTCTACTCTTGTACCATGAAATATATATCACTATAGGTCCTTTAAAACTCACCATTTTGAACTCCAACCTCTTTCCCAAAATAGAAACCGTTACAAACAGAAAATGACACGTTTTAATTGATTTCTTGCTTTTCAGGAGGTGAAATTATGAAAAACAGGCTTCAAAATGCTACTTGTAATTCTCAAACTGTGACATTTGTGTAAAATATGAGAACATGTTTTGTAGGTAAGATCGTTATAAAGAAAAAAATCTCTTGGTTTCTTGAAATTCATCTCCAGTTGGTTGGAATACGTGTCGCAAAAACATGTCTCAAACAAGAAATCATGAAAACTGAAAAATAGGGCTCATAGATTCCTTCTAATATCCCAATCCGTGACACCTTTTGAAAATATGAGAGAATATTTTATTACTTGGTTTTTCCTCGACAAAAAACTCTCGGTTATTTTCAAAATTCATCTCCAGTTGGTAAGAATGTGATCTTGAAGTTGACCACTAAACTAGTGATTTACGCAGAGTACCTTGTAGCCTGTGTGCAAGAAAATCCTCTGCACGACAGCATCCTTTGCATGACAAAATCCTCTGCGCGAAAAAAATCCTCTGCATGAAAAAACTCTTTGTGTGACAACATCCTATGTGTGACAATATCCTTTGCAAGACAAAATTCTCTGCACGACAAGATCCTCTGCACGACAACATCCTCTGCGCGAAAAAATTCTCTGTGTGACAACATCCTCTACGCGGGCACACAAAAAATGAAATCAACAAAAGCCTTTGCGCAGTGAACTTGCACAATGAGTATGCTTTTTAAGTTTGCAATGATACCAATGACATGGAGTGTCATGATTGTTCCTTCTATAACCTCATGAAAGGTGATGATGAACCATAATACATTTTGACATGATATTCACCCTAACATATGACGCATCTAGGAATTCCTTGATTTTCCCAAGATCATGTCATGAATTTGAAAACTTTGGACAAACCTCTAACTCTAGCTATGAAAATCATGGTGCTAACAACTGGCTCCAATGGGGATGTTATCCTTCATGTGAGGTAGAAAAGAACAGTAGACCAGGTGCCTTATCCATAAGGTTGTTCCTGAACCATTGAAAACTTTTCTCTGACCTGTTACCTGTATCCGCTGAAAACCCAAAATTGTATATGCTCCAAACTGAAATATGGAAACTAAGCTGAAAATGAAAAATGCATATTGTTGAAAGAAATTCTCATAGAACCAATCTTATTCATACTCCTACCTACCCTACTTTACTAATCACAAATGCCAAATCAAGTGATCTCATATTTCCAATGAATCCAGTCAAACAAATGGTTTCTTGACTGAAGCTTGCTTTCATCTCCTCCAGTCATAAAGTCAAAACTGAAATATGACAAGTCATTCCACCATTTGAAACTGTCCTCATGTTCAAACATTACATAGCTCATTTCGATTGAATATTTCAATAGAGCTGCAAAACGATCCTTGAGAGCAGAAACGACTATCACTTTTTTATGACCAATAATGAGATCATCTTTAAATGGTTCTTTTTTACTGTTCACATTGTCTATGTAATAAAATTTTTTTTGAACAACATCTTTATTTCGACGTAAGGATTGCTTACTGATTGAAGATTAATTTTCTATTGGCAGGATGAACCTTGGACTAATAACCTCAGTCTTTAGATCATAATGTTTGTTACAGTGAGCTATTGCATCCTCATACCCTCTTTTATACTATTCGGAATGAGTTAATAGTGATTCATATGTCTTTAATTCATACTGTTCTTGTTGTTGGCTAGAAAATTCTTCAAAAGGAGATGAATCTTGGGATATCCTTTGTGTTTCTTGTTCTATCTCAAGTTCCATAATAAACTTCTGTAAACAGTCTAAATTATCTCCTTCACTAAAGATATGACATGAATCCAAATAAGATAATAATGAAGAATGAATATCTCCACACCAATAATGCTTAGGAGACATATCGATCCAATTTCTGAAATTTTGAAGAGAAACAAGGTCTGCCACCAACCTTGTTGTATTGTTTGATGAAGTACCTGGATCGAAAGCCAAGCTTACCATTCTGGAGCCAAGAAAATATTTATACCCCGAGCTCTTTCAAAAATTAAGTCGCCATGAAAACTTTAGCTCTAGATTCTTATGCCAGTGGAATCACCTTCAAACTGATTTTTTGATGTGTGGAGTCACCAGAGCATAAGAATATTTGCCTAATTGTATGCTTCTCTGAGACCTTAGAACTAAAAAAATGTCGTTCTTCCTGAGGAAAATAATAGAAATCATCCCCGGCAACAACGCCAAAATGTTAGCACTTGAAAATTTCTTTGGATTGTATCAAAGAAAACCCCAAGGTAACTATTTCAACCAACTTTAGACTGTATTCTGACCTATACAACCAGAGAGGGCTCTCTCAGATGTCTAATGACTGGTAATAACTCAAGGGTTTCATCAATAAAGGCATATATGTCATATTTTGCAATAGGATAGGTTTTTTTTTTGTTTTACAATGGTTGGTAGGAAAAACAAGGAAAGGTACCATTGGGCAATGGAATCAAGTCTTGAATTTCAATGTTTTTACAATCAACGGTTGGTTGGTTTCTTTATGCAGATTTGAGGAAAATTGGGTGATATTCTCAGCAAATAAATGAGATGAGATGAGAGATGGAAAGGAGAATAAATCCCACTACACTAAAAGAATCAATCAGTAGATGAATATCCAATGCAACTTTATAAGAAAGGACACAAAGATTAATTACTAAACAGAGCATCAAATGAAGATGAATTCTGTAAAAGTAACCCTTAACACATAATAAGCATCATCAGTGTGAAAGGAGCATCAAACATATATGAATTACTACCACTTACTCTCAGACAATGCTATCAAAAAAACATAATCATGGAAATGATATACAAGAAATGCATACCAAACATAAACACTGTGATGAATCTCAAATTTCATAAAGAGGAAACTTCTGCATTAACTTCAAAGAAATAAACAAGTCTTGATCCCCCAAGGGTCCAACCCTTCTCTACTTTTGTACCATGAAATATATAGCACTATAATTCCTTTCCATCTCACCATTTCGAACTCCAACCCCTTTCCCAAAATAGAAACCGTTACAAACAGAAAATGACACGTTTTAACTGATTTCCTGCTTTTCAGGAGGCGAAATTATGAAAAATAGGCTTCAAAACACCACTTTTAATTCTCAAACTGTAACAATTGTGTAAAATCTGAGAACGTTTTTTGTAGGTAATATTTTTCTAAACCAAAACCTCTCTTGGTTTCTTTAAATTCATCTCCATCTGGCCGAAATACATGTCTCAAACAGGAAATCATGAAAAATGAAAATAAGTCTCAAATATTCCTTCGAATCTCCCAATCCTTGACACCTTTTGAAAATATGATATATTTTTTTATTATATGTTTTTTCCTCAAAAAAACCCTCTCGGGGATTTTCAAAATTCCTCTCCAGTTGGTCAGAAAGTGATCTTGAAGTTGACTACTAAACCAGTGATTTACGCAACGTGCCCTATAGCCTATGCGTAGGAAAATCCTTTGCGCGACAACATCCTCTATGCAAAAAAATACTCTATGCGACAACATCCTCTGCGTGACAAAACTCTCTGCGTGACAAAACTCTATGCACAACAACATCCTCTGCGTGGAAAAATTCTTTGTGCGACAAAACTCTCTGCGCGAAAAACATCTCTGCGCGACAACATCCTCTACACAACAACATCTTCTACACAACAAAATCCTCTGCGCGACAACATCCTCTGCGCGGAAACATCCTCTGCATGACAAAATTCTCTACGCGACAACATACTCTGCGCGACAACATCCTTTGTATGACAAAATTCTCTAAGTGACAACATCCTCTATGTGGGCACACAACAAATGAAAGCAACAAAAGCCTTTGCGCAATGAGCTTGCACAACGAGTATTATTTTGAAGTTTGCAATGATACCAATGACATGGAGTGTCATGATTTTTCCTTCTCGAACCTCATGAAAGGTGATGATGAACCATAATACCTTTTGACATGATATTCACCCTAACCTATGACTCATCTGTGAATGCCTTGATTAAAGATTTT
This sequence comes from Picea engelmannii, assembly GCA_009831015.1. NCBI lineage: Eukaryota > Viridiplantae > Streptophyta > Pinopsida > Pinales > Pinaceae > Picea > Picea engelmannii. The sequence goes on from ML783103.1 coordinate 592,734, forward strand.
CCCAAGATCATGTCATGACTTTGAAAACTTTGGACAAACCTCTAACTCTAGCTATGAAAATCATGGTGTTAACATACTCAAGATATCAATGGGGTTGTTTTATCCATGAATTCTATTTTTTCACATATTGTGGATTAATCTTCTTAGAATTCAAATTCTAAACAAGAGGTACCTCAAAATTAGTGTAAGTATATCCCATAACAACATACTGTGCACGGGGACCATCTAACGGGTATTTGGCTATCGATAATAATTTAGAAGTTAGTGGTGTTACAAAAATGGTGAATTTGATGAATATTTTATTTCCACAAGTAATATAATGTTAGGCTCAATTTGGGAGAGAACAACCTTTGTAAATTAGATAGGGTATTGAATTCTACCTCCTTGGTTTCAATCTAAACTAATAACCTTGCATTAACACATAGAACTGAATTTGAAGAAGATTGTCATTGATTATTTAAGAGTAGGAACTTCAATTTGAGATTTATAGCTAGCTAAGTGATACCTTCCATATCCACTATTCTCAACATATTAGAACTAATATGATTACATAATTTTTTAAGTATTATTTTATGCATACTCCATAAAGCTTAAAGGTAAGTAGTTTGGAAAAGGGTCATTGGATCCTACATAATTCTATGCTATGCTATCAAAAATGTTTCACCTAAGAACTTGAAATTGGTATGTGAGGTTGGTATATTGTGAAAAGTATCATTGAAATAATTAAAGCATCATAAATTCCATTCACATCAAAGAGAATAATATGCTTACCCTTTCTGTAGATCTTCGAGAAAATGATGATTCCATCTAACATTACATGATTATAATATTTGCAAGTATGAATGGAATCTAAAACAATTATCTTACATGATTGTCATATTTTCTTGTTTATTTTGTATTGCTTCTCATTGTGATCACCTCTTTGTCAAAATCATCTTTATCTTCACCATGCATGACAATTGGTTCAAGATCTAGGATTGCTTCTCCCTAGGTTCTAGCTGCTCTACTGTGATCTAGAAATTATCATACATGAAATGGGGTGGAGTGTCTATCAAAATTATATTTTTTT
>ML783103.1:633584-657659 GCA_009831015.1 Picea engelmannii
GGACCCCCAGCAGGGGTTCGGGGGTGAAGCCCTCGAAGAAAAAATTGCCTTGTAAAAATATATTGTAATTTCATTATAAATCTGGACCGTTCATTATAAGGTCGCAGATCTAACAGTAGAGATTATGTTAGGGTTTTTTTCCCTAGAAGGCAACCCTCTTTTATGAGGGAAATGTATTGCGGCTATGGATAGTGGTGAATATTGTATTCTGAGAGAGGAGACTGTGAGAGAAAGAAGAGGAAGTTACAACGAGTTTTGTTGTAGGTTATATCCCTTCATTTGCTGGATAATAATAAAGGAAGGACCTGGCAATTTCTCTGGTGGACATAGCCCACACTAGGTGAACCACGTAAATCTGTGTCTCTCTTGTATTGTGTGTCTTCTGTGTTTTGTTTCTGCATTTGTTTTATTTTATTGCTCCGTGGTCCTGTTTTTCTAACAAGCACATGCATAGTAATGTGAACATGGGGTGTGCAAGTATTGCTTAACGCAAAGGAGTTTTGTTAGTACATGCATAAGTATGAGTATAAGTTTTTTCTCGACAGTGTATTCAGTAGTGTGCATAGATATTTGGGTGCTATGGAATATGTTAAACTTGACATGGTGCACGCATAGGATGAAATGCATGTGGAATATTGGTGCGCAGAATCGAAACTGTGTGCAGCGGGTATTGGAGCACAACGCAAGAGTAGTGCGCGTGAGTTGTCGGTGCGACAAAGAAGAAATGCACAGTAGATTTAGGTGTGCGGAGAAGTGTTTTACCTTGTAATATTTCTATGAACGATAAATATAAATGAACAGGTCAATTTTAATGTGCACAAAGTCTCTTGGAAGGCAATGAGTCTGAGTTTAAATTGCATAATAATAAAAGAAAAATAAACACATAACCGCATCGAAGAATTAATTAAAAAGAATTCTGAGTTTTAATTTCCTCTGATTTAGACAAATGAAAATAAAATATAAGATTACAAGAAAAACTTATTATAAAAGAAAACAAGATTCATAATATCACCAGATAGAAATTGTAATAAAACAGTCCAAAATCCGTTTCTATATTTATATAATCGTAATAATTACAAAAATTACAAAAAGGGGATGACAACAATTAGCCTGTTGAAAAAGGGTCGTTTAAGAACATTCCTATCATCTCTGGTACTCTTTACCTCCACTACCAGTTGTTCAAAATTCATTGAGACATTCTTATTTTAGTTGAAGACTTACTTCAGCTTAGTGATCTCCGCCTTTAAGGAAGAGTCTAACCAGACTGGTTGATTCTCTCCAACACTTTCAGCCGCTTCAGCCGTAGATTCCTCCTTCTTCTGTCGCTTGCTCCTTTTCTTCTTAGTAGCTGGCCTGTTGATGACTAAATCCTTTATAGTTGGATTCAGCCTCACTTCCAATCGTGAGTCTATAACCGGCTCTGTGTGGAACTTTGTTGCTAAAATGTGCACAAGTACCCATTCCTCCTTATTCATAGGAAAGCCTATCATGTTTCTTGAATAACTAGTCTCACTCGACTTAGCATTGTCCATGTATCTTATGTTGGGGATACCGAAATGTGTCTTTACAGAGAGAAGGAAATCGAGCAGTTTGGATATTACCTCGGTTATGGATACACAAATATATTCATACTTGGGAAGTGGTAATTATAAGACTCCATTAATGAAGCACAGACAGATTACGTACAAGAGCATTGGGTTGCCATGCTTGGCCAATCCATTTCGAATGATTATATTTTGAGTTCATTACATGGTGGCGTCTGACATCACATGGTTGCGAAGTACTAAACAAATGAAGTAGGGTGATCTGACTAGCTGTCACCCACTCCATGAGTGGTGGATTTGACATGTTGAGACACGTGATACCGCGTCTTGGAAAAAGTGGTTTCTACAAACCACCTTCTTGCACAAGTGTATCTTGGAAGGCACTACGCGTCTGTATTTTCAAGACTTGGGTCTTATCTAGAATTGTCGTGGTGATAACACTAGGAACCGGGAGTGATAATGTTGATGTGTATGTTGAATCGAAATGGTGCATATTCTCATGAATTGTTGAATTGTTAGCCTGATAAGTTTCGATGGCTACATGTTTTGCAGAATTAACAAACTCGATCAGGTCAGACCAGTGCAGAGTCCATCAGAATGGAAGAGGCACAAGGGAATTACAGTCATCTAGAGAAGAGTAGAGGGGTGGATGTCCATTTGGGCATGGAAGGAATGAACTCCAACAGACATGGAGAAGAAAGGAATGCAGAGATGAATATGACTGAGACCATTAAGAATTTGCAGAAGGATGTCCAAAGCCATAAAGTTGATAATGAAAGGATTACGAAAGCCAAAGAGTACCAAGATGACTTCAACATGAAGCTATTGGAAGGTTTGAATAGAATAGAGAATAAATTGGTTAAGGGGAGTGGCTCAAGTGAATCTGGGAGTCACAAACCTTCAGAGGAGAAAAGAAAATTAAAAGTGTTAGTAGACATCACCATCATCCCCAAATGGATTCCCATAAGAGAGCAGACAACAACTCAAGTCTATCCCCTGTCAGAAGGTATAAGAGATCTGGGGTGGATGAGTTGCAAGGAGAAATGAACAAAATCAAACCTCCTACATTTGATGGTGAGCACAAGAAGGATGAAGATGTAGAAACATGGTTTCTAGGCATGAGGAAGTATTTTCAATTGCATAATTATTCTTCTCATGCAGAAGGTAGAATCGCTATCTATAAAATCAAAGGAAAGGCCTCCATGTGGTGGGATCAACTTGTGCAGTTACAACACATTGTAGAGAAAAGTGTTACTTGGAGGGAATTCAAGAAGTATTTTGAGAAGAAGTACTTGACTAAGAGATACTATGACAAGAAAATGAAAGAGTTCTTTGAACTCAAGCTTGGAAGTATGACCATAGATGAATATGAGAGAAGGTTTATGGAACTGCTGAAGTATGTCTCTTTCATCAAGGATGAGACAGTAAAGATTCAAAGGTATTTAAGTGGATTTCCATCGTTCATCAGTGACAAAATACAGTATGATGATCCCAAGACATTAGAAGAGACCATAAGGAGAGATAAATGCTTATATGATTAGTTGAAAGCAAGGCCAACTTTCCAAAAGGCTTGGGAAGACAATAAGAAATTTAATATGGATCAAAGGAAGAAGGGAGCTAAGCCGCCATTCTTCAGAAATAATCCACAATGGCAGAAAATGCACAAGGAAATAAGAGTGATTGACACAGGGAGTCAAGAGCCAAGACAACCACCTATGCAATGTTGGGGTTGTAAAGGGGACCATAGGTTCAGAGATTGTCCTCACAGAGGTGAAAAAGGTAGGGTTGTTCACAATGTACAATGAGGTAAAACAGTAGAGGACATGGTCATATATGTGCCAAGGATTTATGCATCCCTAGACAATAAGAAAGTAGAGTATCAGTCCCACATGATTGAAGTGGAAGGTATGATCAACAACCAAACCCTTTCTATTTTAATTGATTCAAGAGCTAGTCATAGTTATATAGACCCTAAAATGGTGGAAAGTTTGCAATTGCCAAGAAGCAAGCATGGTAAATCCTGGTTGGTGAAACTGGCTATAGGAGCTAGAAGAAAATTTAATGAGATGGTTAAGTCATGCCTCATAGACATGAATGGACTAAACACCAAGGCAGATTTAAACATCTTGCCTTTAGGTTCCTATGACTGTCTAATTGGGATGGATTGGTTGGACCAACATCATGCTCTATTGACTTGTCATAACAAAGATTTTACTTGCCTAGATGGGGAAGGGAAACTAAGGAAGGTACAGGGAATTCCCAGGGAAGTAACCGTTAGAGAAATTTCAGCATTGCAGCTGAAGAAATGTTATATAAGAGGATGTCAAATATTTGCGGCTCATTTGGCAGAGACACCTAAAGACAAGGTGCCAAATTTAGAGGATTATGCAGTCCTGAAAGAGTTTGAAGATGTATTCAAGGAGGTACCTGGACTACCCCCAAGGAGAGACATTGATTTCTCTATAAATTTTATGCCTGGAGCAACGCTAATATCAAAGACTCCTTACAGAATGAGTACAACAGAATTGAAGGAGTTGCAAATGCATCTTGAAGAACTTATGAAGAAGGGGTATATACACCCAAGTGTACCACCTTGGGGTGCCCTAGTCTTGTTTATGAAAAATAAAGATGGAACGTTAAGATTGTGCATTGATTTCAGACAGTTGAATAAAGTGACTGTAAAGAACAAGTATCCTCTGCCAAGGATCGATGATCTTTTTGATCAATTGAAGGATGCAAAGATATTTTTAAAGATAGATCTCAAATCAGGATACCATCAGGTAAGAATTAAAGAAGAATATATTAGCAAGACCACCTTCAGGACGAGGTATGGTCATTATGAATTCACAGTGGTACCATTTGGGTTGTCAAATGCACCAGTTGTTTTCATGTGCTTAATGAATGATGTTTTCCGAGAGTATTTGGACAAGTTTTTCATTGTCTTTTTGAATGACATTCTTATATATTCCAAGTCAGAGGAAGAGCATGAACATCATTTGAGGATGGTGTTGCAAGTATTAAGGGAACGCCAATTATATGTCAAATTGAACAAGTGCTCATTTTATCAAAAACAGATTCATTATTTGGGGCATATCATTTCAAAAGATGGGATAGAAGTGGATCCTGAAAAGATAGAGGCCATTAGAGAATGGTCAACACCGAAGAATGTGATAGAGGTGAGATCATTCATGGGTCTTGCAGGTTACTACAGAATATTTATTGAAGGATTCTCAAAGATTGCACATCCAATCACTTCCTTGCAAAGAAAGGGAATGAAGTTTCAGTGGACACTGGATTGTGAGAGAATTTCCCAACACTTGAAACAATTATTGACAAGTCCTCCAATATTAAGGATCACATACCCAAATAAAGATTTCATTGTATGCACAAATGCATGTAAGGAAGGACTTGGTGGAGTCCTCGATCAAAATGGGTTTGTCATATGTTATGAATCAAGGAAGTTGAAGGATCATGAAAGAAACTATGCCACTCATGATTTGGAGTTGGCAGCCATAGTGCATGCCTTGAGGAAATGGAGACACTACCTCATGGGAAAGAGGTTTGAGCTAAGAACAAACCACAATGGTCTGAAATATTTATTTGATCAGCCAAACCTAAATGCTAGGCAAAGAAGATGGTTAGAATTTCTAAGAGAATATGACTTTGAGATAAATCATATCAAGGGGAAAGAAAATAAAGTGGTTGATGCACTCAGTAGGAGGGTGCATGAACTACGTGCTACAACCATTAACATGTACCAAACTGATGTTAGAAGTAAAATTTTGGAGGCTGCTAATGAAGATCTGCAGTACAGAGATTTGGTAGCAATGCTACAATAGGGTAAGATACTTCAGAAGGTGGATGATTATAAGTTGGGGATAGATGGAATATTTTGGCGCAAGAACATGATTTTTGTACCAAATGTCCAGGACTTGAAACATATAATTTTGCATGAGATGCATAATGTTCCTTATGCAGGTCTCCCTGGATATCACAAAACTGTGGAAGCGATCAAGAGTCGTTACTTTTGGCCAGGTATGAAGAAAGACATCACTGAGTGCATCGCTAGATGTATGGAATGCCAGAAAGTGAAAGCGGAGAATAGACACCTAGCAGGGTTGATGCAACCTTTAACCATTCCTGAAGGGAAGTGGGAAGTGGTGACAATGGATTTTATTACGAGATTTCCTAGAATAGGCAAGCTGCATGATTTGATCATGGTGGTAGTGGACAATCTTACAAAAGCTGCCCATTTTATTCCACTGAAAACTATGCACAAGGCAACATAAGTTGTCGATATTATCATGAAGGAAGTGGCACAATTGCACAGAATTTCTAACACAATTGTGTCTGACATAGACCCAAAATTCACCTCGAATTTTTGGAAAGGATTCAGAACAAATCTGAACTTTAGTAAAGCTTATCATCCTAAGTCTGATGGACAAATAGAAAGAGTGAATAGGGTGATAGAAGATATACTGAGAATGTATGTGATGGATAAACCATAAAAATGGGAAGACTACCTACATTTAGTATAATTCGCTAACAATAATGGGTATCAGACATCATTGAAGATGAGCCCATTTGAAGCAATTTACGACAGAAGGTGCAATACTCCAGTAAGTTGGGATAATCCAGCTGATAGGACAGTAGTTGGGCCAGGGTTGCTCAGGGATATGGAGGACCAAATGAAAAAAATTAAGCAGAATTTAAAAGCTGCCCAAGACAGACAGAAAAGTTATGTTGATAAAAATAGAATCCATAGAGAATTCAAAGTGGGTGATCATGTTTTCTTGAAAGTGAAAGCTAACAGGAGTTCCCTAAAGATGGGAAGCTATGCCAAGTTGGCAGCTAGATTTTGTGGACCATTTGAAATCCTAGAGAGGATTGGTCCAGTTGCTTATATGATTGCATTTCCTGCATCTATGTCTGTTCATAATGTCTTCCATGTATCATTGCTAAGGAAATATACACCTGATGCTAATCATGTTATTGATTGGAATGTGATTCAGGTGGAGCAAGAAGGTGCTTTTCAAGTGCATCCAGTGCGCATTTTGGACCGGAAAGTCAAGCAGCTCCGGAACCGATCCATAGGGCTTGTAAAGGTTCAATGGACTTGGTACAACCCTGAGGATGCTACTTGGGAGCATGAAGATGCAATGCGGATGGAATACTGACATCTTTTTGAATATTTTTGAAAACTCTCATATATATAGGTGTATGATGCACTGAGGATAGTGCATAAATAAGGGGAGGGGATTGTAATATCCCTCAACCGAACCCAATTGTAAATGTAATATAAATATACTTAATTTGGTGAGTTGTTTTGACCTCATTTGGTAATATACATCATGTGGCATAGTGTGTGCATGAACTGCATAGTAAAATGATGTAATATGCATATCGCAAGATACTGTGCGCAGTGACTAAAGAGCGTGTAACCTTGAGGTCAACGGATACCACGTGCAGTAACTAAAGTGTGCACAATATTAAGGTCAGTGAACCTTTATGTATATGATATGCATTATAGGCTGGTGATCCAGTATTATAAGTTGGGATGCTTATGTTTTGGTATTAGGCCGTAACGCCTAGATGTCAAGGGCCAATGTGCCTACTTTGTACATGAATCATGATTAATATAAAATACATCGCTACGCACAGACTGACCATGATAAAAGAGATGGGGGACTGAAATTCACCAAATAGGGAAAGGGAGGGCCAAAATTCAAGGGAATATTATATTAATATTTCCTAAAACGTAAAGTATGGATAATTATTTTATCCTAAGTTCTAAAGTTCGGGACAAGTGGAAAAAAGGAACCTTCTGATATGACAAGTGTCAAGTTGGGGACATGAATTCATATCGTGGGGTAACTTAGCTCATTGGGAGACTCCTCACGGATACCTTACCAGCAGCCCGACCATCATTCTCACAATCACTTTTCAGGAAGAGTTCACAGTGATTCATGTACACACTCAGTTATCCAGTCAATGATTCCATGACCATTTCACTCATACATTCTTTTATCCTGGAGACAACCATTTCACCATTTTGAAGCCTATTTCCGTAGCCATTTTAGTTGGTGTACCTGGTTATCTTGGAGTGGGATTGAAGAAGTGGGTTGTCAGGCCCGTGAGAAATTCTCTGAGTGAGATAATTGTTGGGATTGATTCCTGAAGTTGCTAAACTGCAAATACAACACTCTGAGACTTCCAATCTGGCCTGTTGTTGAAGTCCTGAAAGGGAAGTGGGGCAGCCAAGGGACTGTTGAGTAGAGAAGGGGCACACTTACTTGGTTGGGACAGGCATGTGGGGAATGAGAGGTTGTAGGCTGTTAGTTGAGTGAGCACCTGAGATGGAGTCTTTCCTATTGTCCATGAAACTTAGCATGGATAGGATCCCTTTACCCTAGGTGGAGTTCAGTCCCAGCTCGAGGGTGACTCACTATTAAGAGTGTTGAACAATGTAGTCTATGGCTGGGAGGTTTGTGGATGGTCTATACGCATTTTGTGACAATATTTCCAAGATAAGTACATGTTGTATGATAAAAATGATATGTTTCTTTTTATTTACATGCCTATGTTTCGGTTTATAATATATGTGATTATGATTGCCTGTATGTTTATGGGTAAATCTCTGTAAATGATGCATATCTGTAGTTACTGTTATTTAAGTCATATTTTATAGAAGGTAATTGTTTGTTTATGTTTAGATGTAAAGATTCCACGAGCGTGTTGTATGTATATGTCTTAGTTGCTTGCAGTTTAAAGAGTAAATTATGTGTCATTGCTCAGTTGACTACTGGGTATGCTACTGTATGTTCCGCAGTATGGAAATGAAAGTGTTTCATAGAGTAGCATGGCTCGGCCTAAAGGCTGGGAATGTTACCGAATGGTGTCAGAGAATGAGTGGTTGCTCTAGAGTGGCATACTCTGGCCTGAGGTTGGTCAGGGGAACGTTACAGGACTTGTGTGAGATACACTTTTGAGAGACTTGGTGAGATACCAAGGTTGAGGATAGAAAAGAAGGAATTTTTATAGAAATGAGTGTAAGAGAAAAGAAGGACTTTTTCTTACACTAGAGTGAGGATATCTCACTGGTTGGGTGAAGAGAGTTCATCCAAGTATTGATGAGAGAGTTGAATCACAAAGGACTGTGATTCAATATCTTGATAGATGGAGAAGGAATTTAATCTAGAGGTCATACCGATCAAGGAGAAGAGAGATCAAGTAGCCACAGGTGGGTTTCAAAGGACAAAGACTAGAGGAAAGAGAAGAGTCATACGGAGCTTTCCATATGGGATTTCTGTACACATTCATGGGTCTCAAAGGCAACATGTGTAGATATCCATGGGTTAGAGAAGGAAAGGTCACAAACATCCATGGGCTAGAGAAGGGAAAGTCATAGATGCATTGGAAAGCATGCTGGTACAAGGTCGTACAGAAGCACTGGAGTTTCCAGGTTTGTCTGCAGTGTATAATTTTCTCAGTGGAACATTATCCATGTTACGGGATCCCTGAATTGACCTCAATAAAATAATCATTGGATTGGTTTTCCCTCTAGATTTTTTCCAAAGGTTGTTTACCCAAAAATATTGGTGTTCTTATGTGCTTGATTTGGTTTCCTTGTTTATGCTTCCGCTACATGTTTAGTTGATTACTCAGTTTTGTTTTAGTAGATAAAATGATTTTATTTGAGCTGATTGTCAGGTGTTGAGTAGAGTGGTAAAATATAAACATGGCGTGAGTGCATACCAAGGGTTGAATCCGCTTGGAGAGAAAATTGAAATGGTATCAAAGCTAAGGTTTCTATGAAGGGAGGAAACCAAGAGGGAAGATCTTATTAGGTTTATAACTAGCAGAGGAAACCAAAGGACATATTTTCAACAATAGTACTGGGAAGAACAGGTTTTTTTGCAGGTATACAGAGGCATATGTGAGTCATAGTGTAGACAGTCGCAGACATCTGTGGGTCATATAAGGATAGGTCACAGATGTCTGCGGTTAAATGAAGGACAAGTCACAGATAGGCTGTAAAGGAAATTACAAGGTAGTTCTAGTAGAGGGTTATCAGATTATAAGATGGTGAACATATTGAATATTGAGGACAAGATAGAAGGGCCAACAAGTTTCCAAGCTTGGAAGGCAAGGATTCTTCTTCTGTTGTAGGAGAATGAACTCAAAGAGTATGTCAAGGCTATGGTTGCAGATCCTATGGATCCACAGGAATTGGTAGTTCACAAGAAGAAGGAAGTGAAGGCCAGAAGGTATCGCTAGAATCGGTCAAGGATCACTTGATTCCACACATTTATGAGAATAAGTATGCCAAGGAAATGTATGATTATTTGGTGAGTCTATACCAAAACAAGAATACAGGAAAGTTGCTACATTTGAAGCATCGGTTTCAAGTTGTTAGGATGTCCTATGAGGACATGATTTTGAATAATCTTATGAATATTACGCAAATCCAATATCATCTTACAGTGACTGGTGAGACAGTACATGATGTTGAGTTGGCGAATGTAGCGTTGAGATGTCTTTCCAAGTCTTTGGAACCCTTTGTGCAAGGGATCTATGTAGGAGAGGAAGTACTAGGGTTTGATAGACTATGGACTAATTGTATTTAGGAGGATACTTGGTTAGCATCCAGGGATGGTTTGAAGAGGAGCCATGATGAGAAATGTTCTCTTGAAAATCAGGAAAGGAATAAAAGTTCAAGAATATTTCCATTGGAGAGTCAACCACTCAAGATGGAAAGAAGAAGAAGGAGATGAGAAAATTCAAGTGTTTTGCATGTCACAAGTTTGAAAATTATGCAGGGCAATGTATGCATAGGAAAAAAGGGGGAAACAAAGCGTAATAGAGGTATGTGTGTCAGAAAATGCTCAAGTGAACAAGTTTCACAAGAAGGTTGAACAGACAGAGTTCTTACTTGTTTCCCAGACTTTCGTGGGAATCATATAAACTGGTGCATGGTTAATAGATAGTGGAGCCACATGCTATATGATAGGAGAATGAGAGGTGATCAAGATATTCATAGATTTTGACTTAGAGATGCATGTGGAATTTGGTATCGGGACCAAGCATGTAGTGAATGGATTTGGAATAGTGTCATTCTGGATGGATTCAGGAGGCACATTGAGAGTCCAGAATGTACTATGTGTTCCATAACTCAATAGGAGTGTGATATTAGTATTAATGACTGAGAAGAAGGGTTTTGAAATAGCATTTCAAGATGGAAAGTAACTTTTCATTCCCAGAGGATCTAGCTTAGACAAAGCAATTGTATTTGGATTTAGAGAGAGAAACCTATGAGAGAAATTGCCAACAACATGGTGACAGAGAACAAAGAGAAGATATCTTAGACAATTGAGAAACTCATAGGAATTCATTTTGCAGGTTCAGGTGGGAAGGAGCAACCTTCCAAGTCAGTCAACAAGGAGTCATGGTACAATATGGCCATGCAGGATGCTCAAGAGAAGGATACTTCTATGAGCATGTTCATAGATAGTGAGTCTTCAGAGACAGGTCATACCATCATCATATGGATAACTTATGTGCCAGAGGGAGCATCCAACAAAGTGTATTGGAGAGCAGACATGGTAGCATATTTGGTATCAAAGATAGAGAAAAATCTAGGTTGGAGAAGTACCTTCCTTGCTAAGAGGGAGTGTTGATATTTTGGTAGCATCAGACAGGTACATCCACATAGGCATGTGTTTTGCATGTGGAAGTAGTTGAAAACATTCTAGTCTTGAGTTTTACTTTAGTTGGAAGGAATTAGTTAAAGTAAAATTGCAATTATTAGTGAATTGTGTTATTTAAGGACATGCTTAGCATGCAACGTGTAATCTAAATCTTAAGTGTGTGTGAGAAGTAATCTCAATTGTACATCACTTTGAATCTTAGAAATAGATTGTAACTCGTGATTATAAAAGTAATGTTGGGGTAAAAGAGAAGTAACTTTGAGAGGAAGTCACTTGGTGAGAGACCAAGCTAGGTACTTGTGTGAGATACACATGTGAGATACTTGGTGAGATACCAAGGTTGAGGATAGAAAAGAAGCAATTTTTCTATAAAGGAGTGTAAGAGAAAAAAAGGACTGTTGATTACACTAGAGTGAGGAGATATCACTAGTTGGGTGAAGAGATTTCATCCAAGTATTGATGAGAGGGTTGAATCACAAAGTACCATGATTCAATATCTTGATAGGTGGAGAAGTAATTACAACTAGAGGTCATATAGGTCAAGGAGGAGAGAGAAAAGAAATAGCCACAGGTTGGTTTCAAAGGATAGAGGCTAGAGGGAAGAGCATAGTCGTATGGAGATTTTTGTATAGGATTTCCATACACATATACAAGTATCATAGGAGACATGCATTGATATCCATGGGTCAGAGAAGGACAAGTCATGGACATCCATGGGCCAGAGAATGGAAATTCATGGATGCATTGGGAAACATGTTGGTACAAGGTCGTACAAAAGCATAGGATTTTCCAGGTTTGTCTACATTGTATAATTCTCTCAGTGGGCCATTATCCATGTTAAGGGAACCCTGAATTGACCTTATTAAAAGAATCATTGGAATGGTTTTCACTCCTTGTTTTTTCTAGGGGTTGTTTTCCCAAAAATATTGGTGTTCTTATGTGTTTGATTTGGTTTCATTGTTTATGCTTTCGTTGCATGTTTAGTTGATTACTTAGTTATTTTTTTAGTAGATAAAGTGATTTTATTTGAGCTAATTGTCGGGTGTTGAGTAAAGTGGTAAAATATCAACATGGTATGAGTGCATACTAAGGGTTGAATCCACTTGGAGAGAAAATCGACACATCTTATCGAGGTACTCAAATACCACCAAGGGATATAGTCTTTAAGATGAGACAAAAAAGAAATTTATCCTTTCCATAGATGTTATCTTTCTTGAATCCACCAAGAAAGATGAAATTGTTGAGAGGAAAATTTATCATCTGGACATGTTCACTCGTGTAAATACATATCATGAATTTTTTAATGAGATTCCACATCTTGAAGGGGGGATCGCCATCTTGGGTTAATATCTGGAATCTACTTTTGTAGCACCATATCCCACACATGAAGAAGTTCATGCCACTTTATTAGAACCTAAAGATCACTTAAATGATGTGATCAAGAAGATTTAAAATTTGAGGCTTGATGAGAACTCAACGCCATATCAATCAAATGAGAAATAGAGACCATCTCAAGAAGGTCCACCAAAATGGCTCACAAAAACACTTGAAAGTGTTCATCCTAATGAGGTCGAGAAGAAAGGAACTAGATTGTCCTCAAAATAATATAGAGGTAATGTAGATAATTCAAACTCGGGTGATTTAGATGACATGGATGTGTCATATGATTGTGAGTTCAATTTATCTACTAACCATGAACCAACTTCCTTTAAAGAAGCCATTTCTCGTGATGAATGGAAAGAAGACATGTAGAAGGAATATTATGCTCTCATCAAGAATGGGACATGGAAGTTGGTGGATCCTCCATATGGAACCAAATCGACTGGATGCAAGTGGGTATTCAATAACAAGTATAGATTAGATGGCTCACTTGAAAAGCACAAAGAAAGGCTCGTGACAAAAGTATTTTCAAAAAAAGGAGGTGTTTATTACAAGGAGACATTTTCCCCCACAAAAAATGGGCTATCATCCACACTTTGTTTTCCATGGTAGCACAAAATGGATGGAAAATTCATCAAATGGATGTGAAGCCTAATTTCTTGAATGGATACTTGAAAGAGAATGCGTTCACGTCTCAACCAGAAGGATTTTTTGTGAAGGGACAAGAACATAAGGTATGCAATCTCATCAAATCCTTATATGGCTTGAAACAAGAACCACGAGAATGGTATGGAAAGTTAATCGAGCATCTTCTAAAATTAAATTTCAAGCATTTCAATATTGACGATGCAACTTTGTTTGTCAATAAAGTTGGAAAATTTGTTGTATGTATTGTAGTATATGTAGATTATCTATTCATAACAGGGAACAATGAGAACTACATTGCATACATAAAGAAAGAGTTGAATAAAGGATTTGAGATGACAAATTTGGGACATCTTCACTATTATTTTGGAATTGAAGTAATACAAAATCCACAATACATATTCATCTCCCAAAAGAAGTACATTGGATAATTGTTGAACAAGTTTGGCATGATTGGGTGCAATTTTATTTCTACTCCAATGGAATAGAATTTGAAACTCACATCAAAATAAGGGAATGAATTTGAGGATGAAACCAAGTACACACAGCTTGTGGGAAGTCTTATCTACCTTACTACAACTAGACCAAAATTTTCATTTGGTGTTGGGATTATTTTCAGGTTCATGCAAAATCCTTGCGACGAACATTTGTCTACTGCAAAAAGAGTTATAAAATACTTGAAAGGAAATCAATATTTTAGACTTAGGTAGTCTAAGGTGGATGAAATCAACCTAATTGGATATTTTGATTCACACTTTCATGGGGATAAGGAAAATTAATTCTCAACTTTAGGTTATCTCATGAGTCTTGAATCAATATCTATCTCCTAGATATCATGCAAACAGTCAATTCCAGCAGATTCCATAATAGAGGAATAATATGTGGCAGCTGCAGAAGAGACAAAGGAGATTGTATGAATCAGGAAAATACTTGAAGATTTGCAGAAGAAACAAGTGAATGTTAATCCTCTTCTAGTTTAAAATACTTATATAATCAAGTTGGCCAAGAATCCTATATTCCATGATCAAATAAAGCACATCAACACAAAGTATCACCTGATTTGATACCATGTAGAGGCCAAGACAATTCACTTGAGACATTGTTCCACAAATGATCAAATTAATCACATCTTCACCAAAAAGCTTAGAAGAGAAAAAGGTGAGAAGTTCAGAATGATGCTTGGACTCACACGCACTAGTTCAGATTAAGGGAGGGGATGTTGGACATGTAATCCTTTGTGATTATGTTACTTGTAATTCTAATGTGAATATGAAGAGTCATAGGTGATAGGAGTGGTTACCCGTTTGGGAAGACCAAGAGTCATTTACTCATGTATATATTCACCTATCATACTAATGAAAAACACATCAATTGTGGAGTTAATTTTCTACCATTCCTGGCCTGACAATATTTGGTACATATTTTCCTATATTTTCAATTTGCTAGTTTTCAACACTTTGAATTGAAGACTAAAAATTAAATGGGATTCCCATTTTCAATGATTTATTGGACTCCCTTAGTTAGAAAGAAGGCTCAAAATGCAAGGTTCTTAGAATTTATAAATCAGTTTATGTCAACAGTTTTTTAAATCATTCATAATCAAGCTCCTCCTAGAATCTTTCCAGACTGTAAAAATATATTACAGCTCAGTCCTAATAAAAGGGTTGGAGAATTGAGATTGGTACTTATTTGAAAATCACACTGATATTAGGGTTTATGGTGCTGAAGTAAAACCTTTTCTTTTACCTAAGTTCCTTACACCTAGAATTGTTTCTTTGGAATTCATAAGACAAATAAATAGTTATGATTACATCCATTTTATGTCAAATAAGAACAATGTAAGCTTTAAATTGAAGAAGTAAATAGATCATTTTGTTGTCAACAACAGGGTAGCCTTGCAGGATCCAAAAAATCTTCTTCAGGACATGGGGTTCCAACAGGGTGAAGTATGGATCTACAATCCTCATTCCATCATTTCAATAAGAATAACAAGTTTTGGTTGAGTTCCCTATCTTCATCAATCAAAACCAGCAAACTAGGCCAACTGGGAGGATGTATAGAAAATTTTGTAGGTTCAGAACCCAATTAAACTCAACCATCACATTCACCTATAACAGAGGCTCCATGATTTTTCCCATTAAAAGATTCACCATTCTAAAAATTATTTTCCCAAATTATATAAGATAAAATTATTTTACCTTAAAAATTGCAAAATTTTATACAAACTATATTAAATCCTTAGAAATTTGAATATTTTTACAAAAATATTGTAAAACATTTTATAGTTGGAATATGAAGGATTAGTAAGATTCGCCAAGGTTACTACATTTAAAAAAAATATATCCATAATTAAAATAATCCATGTTGGAGATTGGTACTTATTTGAAAATCACATCAATATTAGGGTTTATGGTGCTGAAGTAAAACCTGTTCTTTTACCTAAGTTCCTTACACATATAATCATTTCTTTGGAATTCATAAGACAAAGAATTTATTCTAATTACATCCATTTTGTGTCAAATAAGCACAAGGTAATCTTTAAATTTAAGAAGTAAATAGATCATTTTGTTTTCAACATTGTCAACAACAAGGAAACCTTTGCATGATCCAAAAAAGCTTCTTCGGGACATGGGGTTCTGGCAGGGTGAAGAATGGATATACAATCATCATTCCATCATTTCAATAATAATAACAAGTTTTGGTTGAGTTCCCTATCTTCATCATTCAAAACAACAATTAGAGTCGTTGGCAAACCAAGCCAACTAAGAGGATGTACAGAAAATTTTCCAGGTTCAAGAACCAGTTTAACTCAGCCATCACATTCACCTATAATAGAGGCTCCACAACAATTTGAAAAGACATATAAGAGAAAGGGTGCAACATCAACTCAGAAAATGTTAGAGATAGAGGAATAAAAATCAACTAAGAGGCATAAGATAGAAGAAGAAGAGGCAAATGAAGACCAAATATTACAAGATGAGTTAGAGCCATTGGCAATAAAACCTACAATTGTTGCACAAGTGTCATCATCACCAAATATACAAAGATGTGGAAATCAAAATGGAAAAGAAAAAATAGAATCATATCTATCAAAAGAAACAAATCATTTCCATTAGTTTATGGAAATCAAGAAGAAGGGTGTGAAGATCAAGAAAGATACTTTTCCCAAAATCTTGATCAAGGGCCATCTCAGACAATATTATTGTCTATTGTAGATTATGAAAAGGGAAATTTAAGTCATGTAGAAATACTAGAATCAAAATATCAAAACAAAGTCACTAATATTTCAGTTTATTTAGATGAAATTAACCATGTTGATAAAATGGATTTACACAAGCAAACTGGAGAAATGTTGAACAAAGATATTATAATGAATTCTATTGGGATGAAGAAATTGCAGATAGTGAATGAGAAAATTTGAAATCAATTGAATTTTTCGAAGCTAGAAAATAGGACTAAGTATATGAGAGTGGAAGAAATTGAAAAGTGGGTGATCGATTTGGGAGAAAATCCTTAAGATATTGCATCAGTGCAAGATCTAATGAAAAGAAATATATCGAAATACATGTATTAAAGAAAAGTCTTAAAATAACTGGAATTGATCATGTGTAGACACCAGAGTTACAAACAATGTAGCAAGAGAAAGATCAGTTGTTGAAACAAATAATACAAATGAAACATCGAATGGAGATATATGAAAAACAAATTGATGAGTTAGCTAAATAATATTTTTCTTCACGGTCTACAGAGCCAGTAGATACATCTGAGGAGTTAGCTAAAGAATTAAAATAAATCAATCTAAAAGGAGTTGAGATTGACAAGAAAAGAAATTAGTTTCTACACAAAAGGATGAACAGTACCAGAAAAAAACATCGAACAATACCATAAACGACAAGGAAAAAATCATTGAACAGTACCAGAAACTGAAAGATAATATGTTGGAGGAAAGGGAACAATTGCAAAATAAATTAACTGGAAATTCATATCTGTTAGGATTCAGAAATCTTATTTGGGATCACATTATATTTGAGATCAATAAAACCAGGGATTATTTCAACATAATTGGAGAAGAAGTTTGTCGTGCCGATGAAGCAGACAGAGATATACACCAAGCTTTTCAAAAATTGGGAACTAGACCTCAAGTGGCTACAATAATTTTCAAGTTTATCAATGCCAATTCAAAGGAAACATTGAAGAATAGAGGAATAAAAGAGATAACAACAATGGTAATGGAAACAAAGAAGATCTTCACAAAAAGGAATTTGATAAAACAAGCACAGAATACATGTATAATGGTCAGAAGAAGTATTGAAGTTTTTACCAATAATTTTGAAAACTTGGTAAAAACGAGATTACCTATTGTATGGGATGATAAAGGAAATATTTTAACATTTGAATGTTACAAAAGAGATATGTTCAAATTCATATAAAACAAGGATAATTTTCAAGGAATAACTGAAGTCTTAAAAGGAAAAACCATAGTGGATATCTTCATAGATGATTTTTATCTGTTATGGAAGATTAAAATTTGTTCTCCAACTCCCCTTCATATGAAAAATATATTGAGTTGGATATTTCATATAGAAATATGATGTCTTTCAATTACCCATCAAGTGAAAATTGGTGACTTTTGATTCAATTGTTAACATAATGAGTCATCAAAATAGCTAAGGAAAAGTCAGGAGACATTTTTAGGAAAATCTCAAGATCGAATGTATTTAATGCTATATTTGTAAAATCATATATGTTGTTGTGATTTTAAGGCTTAAAAATAGCTCATGATAACCAATTTTGGTTAGCAACATGCTTTGTATAAAAATGGAAAAATCAATGTAAACTAGGTTGGCTTTTGGCCTAGGAAAATACAAGAGATTTTTTATAAGAGTTTTATTTCACAAATCTAGATGGATTCTTGATTTCATTGTTTTAGTTCATGTTTTATTTGTCCTCGTGTGATTCTTGTACTGCAAAATTTTCTCCTCCCAAATATGTATCTGATGTTATAAGTGTACAATTTAGTATGCCCACTACTGCTACAACTAAAAAATGAATTATTAAAGTCACAAATTTCTTCAGTTATATTGTAAGTATTAAGTGGACATGCGTCTTTTTCCATTACACTTTTTGAAGAGTAATGAATTATTAATTTCTATTCAATTTCTATTGAATCTTAGATCAGATATACTTTGTTACGATTTCTTCTATTGAAAGTAGAATAAGATTTATTTTAAAAGAATACATTGTTATACTTTCAATTTTGTTTCCTCAAACTCTTATTTTATTCACTTAAGATTAAAGTTGTCCAAGTCATTGAAATCATTCCCTTCAAGTTCTAATATTTAATTATTAAAGGTCAATAATAAAAACCTAAGGTAAACACTAAAATAATTTGTTTTAGAACAAATAATCAAAATCAAAATCTATCAAGAGTAAAATGGATGCCTTGTCATAGTTTCCTAGTTAGAAACATCTCAAGGGTTACAACATGTGTCATGACTCATCTTATGTAGAACATTGTTTTCAGTTGTTCTTCTATCACTTGAAGGAGTTTAATGTATAGGTAGATCGGCATTGGATTTGATCATATGGTTGTGCAGGCCAAATCAAAATCCTATGTATTTAAATGGTTTTGTATGTTTCACAAAAAATACAAGGTGTCACATATTTGGAACTATTTCGAGACTAGTGTAGTGTAGCTAGAGAGGTAATAGGGGGGCTAAAGGGACCAAAGTGATAATAGTGGAGACCATTCAATGTAAGGTGGACTAGGTCCACTATATTATTAAATAAGGCCCACTATGGTAGTTAGATATATTAGTGTGAATATAATAAAGAGGACTTATTAGAAGGTTCTACTTCTACAAGGTTCCTCCTCTAGAATGTTCTTAGGTGATTGGTAGAACTATATAAAGGGGTTCAAGCAATTTAATAGAAAGTTAAGAAGTATTGTATTTGGAGCGGTATCTCATTAGGATATTTCCCCCTCGAAGAGTCAAGTGAACATGAGTGGATCCCTTCTATAATAGGATATATTGTATGGTGCTTCCCTACCTCAATGGTTTTCATATAACAAGGTGTGTTTTATTCTATATTTTTCTTGGATTTATTGTGTTTATTTATTCAATGTAAGGTGGAATAGGTCCACTATATTATTAAATAAGGCCCACTCTAGTAGTTAGATATATTAGTGTGAATATAATAAAGAGGACTTATTAGAAGGTTCCTCCTCTATAATGTTCTTAGGTGGTTGGTAGAACTATATAAAGGGGTTCAAGAAATGCAATGGAAAGTTAATAAGTATTGGGTTTGAAGTGGTATCTCATTAGGAGGTTTCCCCCTCGAAGAGGAAAGTGAAAAGGAGTGGATCCCTTCCGTAATAAGATCTATTGTATGGTGTTTCCCTACCTCAATGGTTTTGATATAATAAAGTGTGGTTTGTTCTATATTGTTCTTGGATATATTTTAGTGATTTATTCAAATATTTGGTACTTAACAAGTGGTATCAGAGCACTTTATTAGGCCAAAAAAAGGGACTTTAAAAAAAAAAATTGCAGGGTTTCAAAAGACCAAGAAAAAGAGGGCCACAACATTTTATTCAATTCATGTAGATTTTTGTGGATAATTTTCTGAAATAGGTTATAAATATGAGTTCCTCTTTCAAAAATATCCCATTTAAAATAAAAAAATCATTAAAATCAAATCTTTGCAAGTGAATATATCACTGATTTAAAATTAACCATTTTTTAGGGTCTTTGTAACAACAACAAGACTGCAGAGCTCATAACTTTTCACAAGATGCTCAAATTTCTACCAGATCAGTGTCATTGGATAGAGAATTTTAAGATATTTATTTTCGTATATTCTATGTGGTGCTTCCAGTGGATATGTAGGGTGCTACAAATTTTCAAAAACAATCTCTCTCAAACCCTCGGGGGCCTAAAGATAAGATCAAAATATTCACCCGTTTTGTTGAATTTAAGGACGACTATTTTAGACTGCATACCCTTGTGTCATGGAAAAATATGATTGAGAAGGATCTTCTTGGTATGATTTAGAGTTTGATTGTGAGAATTGGTATATGGAGAGTTTCCATTTATAGGATGAAAACCACTTCCATCTTGTATTTGATGACTCTATTCAACCTCATCTCGAGCACATCCTGGAGAGTAAACAAGAGCCTTATATTCATATTCTTCTTCAGTTTTATTATTCTCTAGTAATATGTTAGGAACCAAATATCAATATAGCATAGAAAAACCTCAAAATAAGTACTCAACGCCTTGAAAAAGAGAGAAATTTAGATAATAAGCCTCTTCGAGGGGGAAACCTCCTTATGCCCACATAAATGTCCAAATACAAGATGATTCCAAATGAAAATGTCTCCTTGGTATATTTAAGAGACTAGGAGGTATAATTACAACTAATGGACTAAAGATGACATAAATAAAATAACATTACTAATGTAATATGCCCCAATTAGGGGGTAATGAGCCACTATTTAGGGATTAACATAGTAGTGGATGATTGTTTTGTCCAATTCTACATATTTGGGTCCACATGACCAGTGCCAATATTTGGAGCATAATTTTCAGTTGGCTATTGAGTTATGAGAACTTGGACATGGGACCCATTTTTACAATAAATGGGTTCAAGCAATGAAACAACAAGTTAATAAGTATTGTGTTTGGAGGAGTAGCTCATTAGGAGGTTTCACCCTCAAAGAGGCAAGTGAATAGGAGTGGATCCCTTCCATAATAGGATTTAATATATGGTGTTTCCCTACCTCAAGGGTTTTCATATAATAAAGTGTGGTTTATTCTATATTGTGTTTGGATCTATTGTGGTGTTTTATTCAGATCTTTGGTACTTAACAACTAGGAAGGGGGAAGGGGAGCCTGATGGAGCAGGAACTGCATCAAAACTACATTATGCAAGAAAGAATTGAATTTTACAACAATTTCCCTCATTCAAGATGCAAAATATATTGTTGGGTGGTGTTCTTCAGTAATGGTATAGGGAAAAATAATGGGAGAAGACCTGTAATACTCCTAGGCCGAAACCCAATTGTAATGTACATGTAGGCTGGTGAGCCATGACATTTTGGGTCAGAGTGTCTTTGTATATGTATTTTGAAGCCAAATTTCCTATGTGGTTATTATGAAGGAGAGACAGATACTAAAAGCCTAATGATCCTATCTTTGTAATATGTAATCACACCCAAATATTATTAAAAATACATCATTTTTGTAGACCAACTAGACAAAAGAGTATGGGGGGGTAAAATCCACTAGAAATGGAACGGGGGGCTAAGAGTCTAAGAAGAGGGGCTAAGCTAAGGGGTCTTAATCCCAAAGGAATATTATATTAATAATCCTAAAATTCTAAAGTATAAGCTATGGATATAAATATTTCCTAAGTTCCTAACGATAAGGAACATATCACCCTAGTGGGGGGGGAAGTGGGCCCAAGGTAGTTCCCAACATAACAAGAGTCAAGTTGAGAACATGCATACATAAAGATGGGGAAACAATGTATTTCTCATCATTCACTCATTATTCCCATCATCGTGTCATACCGTTCATACCTTCCTGCATCCATCAACCATATATGTACTTGGGAAGCTTTGGAGCTATTTTCAACCAGTAACCTGGGAAATTTGCGCTGAAGAGGTGGGTTGTCAGGCCCATGTGCTATTGTAAGGCCCATGAGAATTCTCTCCAGGTGAAAGAAATGTTTGGAATTATTTCACGGGTTCCAGGATGCAGCTACAAAGCTCTAATAATTCCTATTCGACTTGTTGTGGAAGCCCCGAAAAGGAAATGGGGAAGCCAGAGAATTGTCGAGAAGAGAAGGGGCACACTTCCTAGGGTGGGACAAGAATGTGGGGTATGAGAGGTTATAAGCTAGTGGCTAGAGAGGGAACTATTGGAAGATTGGTTGTTGTCATTGATGTCAACCCTAGTCATGGGTTTTGGACCGCAATATTGATAAAGGTATTTGGACATGAAGGACAATGCACATGCATATACAACACCCATGAATGGATAGTATACATCATGTTGTTTCTGGTGGTATGTGGAACGTCACATGGATCCTCATGGTTGAGGAGAAATGAATTTTTGAAGACGACAAAGTGAATTGAAGAAGGAAGTACATGTAAGCCCTGAAGATAATTAAAGAAAAACATTACAAAATAAGAAAGTGTCAGGTCGGCTCTAATGTTAAAAGGAAGTGACATAAATGTTATAAATAAATATCATTATACATTCATTGGATACAAGTCAAATTTCAGAGGAAATAAGAAGTAAAAGAAGGTTGGATTTCAAGGGAGGATGAAGTCTTTTGGTGATGTGTTCTAAGGTATGTTATTTTCAATTCATCTTACCATTTTTTCTATAACATTTTTTCTAGAACGATTCAGATGGTGAAATCACTATGGTAGTGAGAAGACATATCAAGGTACCTCTGGTAAATATTTCAACTATTGATTCACTATAATTATGGAGATACACTCTGTGGAAGATAGGGTTTGTGACCAGTCCCGAAGCTAGTCAATAAACAGGTGTTTTGGGTAAAACAGTCGTAACTTCTTCATACATAATCCAAATGAAGTGGTACCACTTCCATTGGAAATAGTATAGACTTTAGTTTCTTTTGTGCAAGTTTCAGAATTGGATGTTAAATATTGATCGTGGGGCATGCTGTACAAGTTGGGTCTTCTGAATAGACCAGAATTGAATAAATTCTACCATTCTTTCTATAACCTCTTTTTGGGGAGGATTCAAGGAGTGAAACTTGGAGGATTTTCAGAGAATACATTGAGTAATATTATCTATAGGATCAGAGTACTCCAAGAATTGAAGAATTGCAGAAATTGAAGAACTCTCAGGAAGCATTATTAGGTTCTATGTGATGATTGGTTGATGGTGATGATTTAATGTAAAGTTGTATTATCTCTTATATATTCTTGGGTGGAAGGAAGGGGAAAGGATGGAGAGTTCAAATATCTCTTGATATTGGAGGATTGTATCTTCGAATTGGAGTTTTATCCCTCCCTTTACATTTGGAAGTTGTAGCTACCTTTGGAAGTCATTACTTCCCTTGAACAATAAATATTGATTATTTCTCATATATTGTGCATGGTGTATTGTGGTGTATTGGTGTAACTCTTATACTATTGTTCATTTCTCATTGGATATAGTTGAATTTTTTAAGTATAACTTGAAAAATGTTTTAAATTGTACTTGATACTGATTCACCCCCCTCTCAGTATCAACAATTGGTATCAGAGCGGGTTACCTTCAGTATAGTTTAACCACTGGAAGGAAGATCCTAAGAAGAAATGGAAGACAAAATTCCAAATGGGATTCCCCCATTTGATGGAAGCAATTTTGAATACTGGATTAATAGAATGGAAACTTACTTGAAATCTCTTGGGGCAGATGTTTGGTTCTCAATTGCTTCAGGATACAATGCTTTGAAGAAACCAAAGACTGTAGCTGAGAAGGAAGCAAAAAGGAACAACAAATTGGCAATAGATACCATCTTGGATGGATTGACAGATTCAGTGAAATCCAAGGTGTGATCATGTGCATCATCAAAAGATATTTGGGACAAGATACAAGACCTTTATGTAAGGGAAGACGCAGAAGAAGAAGAAGAAGAAGAAGAAGTTGAAGCAAATTACAACATCTCAGATTTCAAAGAAGAAAATAGAGGTCAGTTCTTTTGCTTTAATTGTGAAAGAGTAGGTCATGTTGAATTTGAATGTCCTCATCCAAGGATTGAAAGAAATGACA
>ML783103.1:660809-675394 GCA_009831015.1 Picea engelmannii
TACCTTTGGAAGTCATTACTTCCCTTGAACAATAACTATTGATTATTTCTCATATATTGTGCATGGTGTATTGTGGTGTATTGGTGTAACTCTTATACTATTTTTCATTGCTCATTGGATATAGTTGAATGGTTTAAGTATAACTTGAAAAATGTTTTAAATTGTACTTGATATTGATTCACCCCCCTCTCAGTATCAATAGGAACCTTCGTCAGAGTATTTATGTTGTTTGAGAGACCTTATCTTAGTTAGGATTTCTTTTCTCAGGTGGAGTTTAGCCCCAACTCGGGGGTGACCTGTTGTTGAGAGTTTATGAGTAGTAGATTATATGGATGGGAAGAAAGTATGATGTTTGCACATAGTTGGTGGATTATTTTCACAAGATAAGTGTCTATTATGCATTTATTTAATTATTGTGTGTTTTTATTATGAGTATTTAATGTTTTGATTATACTTAAGTTTATATGATGTTAGGATTGCATAGGACTGCATAATTCTCTTCATATGCAGAGAATTCTATAAATTTAATGGTATTAGAGTTGGAATTTTGGCATGGCATGGTCCATCTTGGAGCTAGGGATGCTACAAGGCCAATCAACAAGGATAGGAAATTTGCAAAGACATTTTTTGAAGGTGGTCAATGTAGATCGATCACATACATATGAAATAAAAATATATATATGACACTCATGGATTTCATTCAATTTGAACATAATACAATGTTATAGTTGAAATATGGATGAGAAAACTTTCTTTCTTCTATGGTCCATGTAGTAGTAGTCAATGGGACAATTGTGAATCCATAGAATGGGTTAATAAATGGGATCGTGTATCACTCCCCATTGGTCAACTTATAAATACTGAATTATCCCAGTTGGAGGAGGACCAACCAACTATTTCACCACATTATGATCATGTATTAGATCTCATACAACTGGGTTCAAATGAATATTCTACTATTTTTAATTAACTAGCATGAATGCAGTATGTTTTGTTCATTTAGTGGACTCACGCGTTGACACTCCATTTTTTGTAGGGAACATATATGAATTTTTTTCCCTAAAAGGTAATGATTAATGGAGCACTAACTATTGTTTTCCACATTGATGAAATGGAAATCAGAGCCTTATTTTATCACTAACTAAGTCCGAAGAAAATCAATTTCCAATTGGGTCGATGGTTATTAAAGGATAATATATGACATAATATGAACAAACATGGAAGAAAGGTGGTTATGCATTTCAATATTATAGAGCATGTGAATCTATATACCACTATATGAACGTAGTTGTTGGTGCAAACCTCCAACTACAAGCAATGCCAAGGAAGAACTCATCAAAGGTGTGATACATCCTGCCTTACTCTGCGCATGAGAAGCTAATAGATACCATTAGTATTATAAGTGATATGGATGTTCTACTTGAATGATGATAGGTAAGTAGACATGTATGTGGGTTGTTTTCTATTTTCTATTATATTTCAAGGTATGTGGGTTGTTTGTTATTTTTGTTAATTTTTCAATTCATTTATAAATCACTCCTAATCGGTCTTAATGAATAAGTCTAACACTATTGTCTTTAATTATGCCTAGGTTATCAAAATAATCATAGGCACATCAAGGCCCATCAATAAGAACAACACTTTTTTCAACACCACCCCACAAAATTTTGGAAACATGGTCTTGAGATTGCATTCAGAAGCATAAAACATAAGCTAATGATGGCCTTATATTTCATATATGAAGATAGATTACAATGCTAAAAAGGACCCCCTTCATGAATAAGAAGGCCTCCAAGTGTATGTATCTAATTTTTAAGTTTATAATCTATCCTTAGTTAAATATTGAATGAGTGTACATTATTTTACAATAAGAATAATACAATATTTTCTCTCTTCAGTCTTGACTTGGAATAAGTTTCCATGCAATGGAAAAGTGACTGTATTGCCACTAAATTTTCAAATTTCTAGGTTCCCTTGGTATATAATTGGCATCCTTACATGTTCATAACAACCACCATTAAGGTCATTGTGCCCAACAAAGTTCTCTATGCATGCAATCAAACCTGATTTGGCCCCTTTCTGGCCCATTTCAAGTACCATAGTTTTTTCTTGTTTAAAGAGGTCATTCCTGATTTATTTTTTATTTTTGAAATATGCCTATATCATAAACTTGTGTGTCCATACTAATAATTTCATATTTTATTAAAATTCGGAGTGTTTTTCAAAAGTTCCAACTTTGAACCCTTTCCCTTGTTAGTAGGTGACCTCCATGTGAGCTAGATGGTGGATAGGATATAATATCTACCCTTAGGCATGTTTCTAAAAACCATTGGTTTTATCTTTTAGTTCTCTTCATATTGTTTCCAATGATCCATCATAATATTTATTTTGAGTTTGTATGCCTAAGTGATGACCTATGCAAGTTGCACATCTTGTCAAGGTCAAACTTCACTATTACATCTTTAGAATTAAGATTTTGTTATGAACCAAGGACAAAATAGTCACGATTAAAAAGAATTGTTATTTAGCACTTGAAAATAAAATTGAAGTTTCCCAAGCTACATATTTATTCAATATATTTCCAGAGACATATTGTTTACCTCATTTTGTAACTAGATAAATGAGCAATGGCCTTCACAAGTTTTTGAAACTATCTCAAGTGTTGGGGCTTGGTAGCTTTCATAGCAGAGATTCAAGTTTATAAAGAATACCTTAACAGCATAAAAGAAGAATTATGGGTTGAAAACTACAATGCATTTGTCATTATCTTTACTATGGTACCTCGTTTTCTCCATTGTGCTATTAAACGATAGGGATAGTGTCACTTCTTCAATAGTTGCTTGACTTGTACCCAATCTCGAGCCAATGGTTCCTTGCCTTTGCATAGTCTCCAAGAATATGATTACCACAAAAATATGGCATGTCTCGGAATCAAAATGGATATTTTTTTCATTGATGAAACCATGGCAACCAAAATAGACTTCTAACTATCATAATAAGTGGTTGAGCTTCCTAATTTTTGTTAAGATAATGTCTTCATTAAAAAATTTATAACCTTTTCTATATGTTGTATTAATATTATAGGTTTTATCCAAATATTTTGGATATACTTGACTTGATTTATTATGTGAAATTTAGTATTTCTTGTTAAATCATAAGTTTAACAATGACATGATGAAAATTTTTCCAAACTATGTCCTCTCCTTTTGTTATTTTTTTCTTTGTTTTTTGTGAAATGGAGATGCAAAATATGACACAATATGAGGTGTCATATTTTTTTGTCTCTCTTATTTCCTTATATTGTGTAATTTTTCATCTCAATAGCATCGTATTATGCATCCTTTTAATTAATATTACATCATTTTAACATCCTCATAACTATTTTAATGTCCACATTATTGTCTTTTTAGCATCTCATTTGTGTCCTTAGGTTACATTTTTTGTCTCTTGGGTGTTAGGTTGTGGTCATATTTTGTGTCATATTTCCATATTAATAGGGTATTAGGGTATCCTCAGTGTCTTACTAGCATATTCATAAAATCCTACTTGCATTATGTTTTCATCCTAGGTGTCACATATATGTCTTAATTATGTTGTATTAGCACCCTAATTGAGTAATTTTAGCATCCTATGTGTCTCATCAATGTCCTTATTCATCCTAATAACATATTAGTTGTGTCCTTATAGTCTTAGGTGTCTCATTAGAAATTTTAATTATATTATAAATCATATAAATGGCTCTAACCATTCATGTTTATCTACAATTCCAAAAGGAGGCCATTCTCCAAATCCACTCCCACACATATTTTTTCACCGAGGGGTTGATTTTTGAAAACACCAGATCAATTGATTTTTTATAGCATGCTCATTTTATCCTTTGAAAAACACACTTGAAAAATCTTAAGTAACTCAATTATTCTATACTATGTTTGGTTTTTATGCTCCCAAACCAAATTCTCAATGTGTCCCAAAATGGCTTCAACAAGAGAATTGAAACTTGCCATAAAACACTAAATGAGACTTAGATTGAAAAATAGTTGATTATGTTGGACTAATGAAATCAAATTGTTTCTAAGGGCACCCCTCTCCTATGACTCCATTGCCTAGAAAATGTTTTATTTGACGATCTATGAAACTAAGTTTTTTCTTAGTAAGAGACAATGCAATTTTTGCAGTAAGGGATTGATTTTTGAAAACATTGGATTGAGCGAATGTGTATAGTGTTATAACATTGGTATTGGACAAATACACTTTCAATATCTTACATAACTCAATATTTCTTCTTGGTTAGGCTTTTATGTCCCCAAACCAAATGTTCAACGAGTCCTTGAATGGATTTAGAAATCGAGTTGCAACTCAACATAAAACACTAATCGGGACTCAAATTGATGAACCGTTGATTCAATTGGACTAGTGGCATAATATTAAAACTATTAAAACTAGGAGAACCCCTCTCCTATGATTTAATTTGTCAAAAAATGTTTTATTTGACGATCTTTGAAACTAGGGTTTTTCTCAACAAGAGACAATGCAATTTTTGTACTAAGGGGTTGATTTTTGAAAAAAAATGGATTAGATGATTGTATATATCAATATCACATTGGCCTTGGCTAGAAAATATTTTAGGATATTCTAGAACTCAATTTTACTGGTCATTTTGAATTTTGTCCCCACAAACCAAACTCTCAATGTGTTTTTGAATGGCTTTAGGAAGAAAGTTGCAACTCATGATAAAACACTAACCCCGGATCAGATCGATGAACCATATATGGGATCATATAGATGAACCATATATTGAATTAGGCTCATGACATTATATTACATCAAGGGGCACCCCTCTCTCATGAATCCATTTCCTGAAAAGAAATTATTCGACGATCTCAGGAACTAGGGTTTTGATCGATAAGAGAATGCAATTTTTGCACTGAGGTTTTGATATTTGAAAACAATGGATCCAGAAATTGTGTATATTGTAAATGTGTTGAACCTGCACAGAATAGATCTAGATAAAAAATAATACACACATTTGCAGAGAGAATTTGAGAAAGAAGAAGAAGGAGAGAAAGAATGAAAGAATTCTTATTCACTGTTTTGAATAATGAATAATTTACACATGATATACTTTGTATAACTCAATGAGTGTGCAGTAGAGGATAAACAATGAACCATAGTAGTGGTATAGATTTATATGGACACACACCAATAGTTACATGAGTGAACTGCCACCTATTCTAGTCTCTCAGGAAGTTACATGAGTGAACCACCACCTAGCTAAGTTAACTAGTCAACTAGTCTTCAGTTAACTGACTGAACAGGGAGTAGTGAGGAGTAGATCAAGGAAGCAAGGGTAATGTTCCAGTATGGTCATTATCCCAAGGAAAGTGTGCATTATCATGGTGATGATACCAATGTTGCATGGTGATAAAACCAATGCAACATCTAAACTCAATTCTACTAGTCAAACTGAAGTGTCAACTGAAAGAGAATATTCTCCAGGTGGAATATTCTCCCCTAAAATATAGAAGACTGGATAATGACTAATTATGACTAATAAACAAGGAAAAAAATTAGGAAAAAGAAATCCTAGGTGTGTGTGAAGTAAATCCAACACCCCCCTTGAACATGACTATGGTGAAAATAAATAATGGGTCCCAGCAATGAGGCCATGTTAGGTATCCAAATACAAAAGATACACTGAAATAAAGTGAGGAAAGAGGAAAACCCTCATGGGAAAAAACCCCCCTCAAGGTACAAAGTACGTAAAAAGAGGAACTACGGTTTCTAGGAAACTGTGTCCTCCACTCCAAGACAAATTCGTAGAGAATGAAACTTCTGCTCAGTGAAGGTCTTGGTGAAGATGTTTGTAATCTATTATGCTGAAGGAAAGAATTGTAGGTCGATGATCCCATCGTGTACTAAGTCTCAAATGTAGTGCATGTGTATCTCAATGTTCTTTGTCTGCTACCTCTAAACTGGATCTCTGCAGAACTTCAAAGTGCTCTGGTTTTCACACCAGATGAAAATCGATCGATGAAACAGAATGCCCAACTCAGTGAGAAAATGTTGTAGCCACATAGCCTGAATGGTTATGTTAACTACCCCTCTGTACTCTGCCTTGACTGAAGATAGAGAAATGGCAGCTTGCTTCTTTCTCAACCAATAGATAGGCTCAGAACCAAGATTGAGTGAGTAACCAGATGTGGACTCGCGATCAGTGTTATCACCAGACCAGTTAGAATCTGTAAACACGATGAGATCTAATGTAGAGTTTGATGCATAATGAATCCCAAAGGTGATGGTGCCCTGTATGTATTGAAGGATACGTTTTGTAGCCTTCCAATGTAGCTCATGCAGCTCCTGCATGAACCTGGAAACTGTGCCAACTGCATAGGAGAGGTCTGGTTTGGAGTGTGTGAGATATAACAAGCTCCCCACTAGCTGTCTATACAGTATGATTTCAACTAGTGGAGTATCCCCGCCATCCTCAAGTTTGACTCCTAATAGGAAGGGAGTCAGAGTAGACTTGTAGTCTGTCATGTGAAATCTCTCAAGGAAATCTCGTGCATACTTGGCCTGAGACAATTTAATGCCTGATGCATCCTAACTGATCTTGATTCCAAGGAAGAAGTGTGGTGGACCCATGTCCGTAAAAAAAAACCTTTCATGTAGAATCCTATTAACTGCAGCAAACACTGAAGTTGAGCAATCGATGATCAACAAATCATCAACGTACAAAACTAAGAGTAGAAGTGAATCAGCTGTCCTGAGCATGTAGACATTTGGGTTTGATTTACAATGTACAAAGTTCTGTGACAACAAGTAGGAGTCCATCTTGGCATACCATGCCCTCAGAGCCTGCCTGAGGCCATAAAGGGACTTCTTCAGTCGACAGACCAACGATGAGTCCTACATAAATCCCTGGGGTTGCTCCATGTATATCTCCTCAGAGATATCATTGTGAAGAAATGCATTCTTCACTTCCATATGATGGACTTCCCATCCTTTGGTTGCTGCAATGGCAAGTTCCATTCATATGGAATCCATATTCGCTACTGGAGCGAAGGTCTCATCATAGTCAACACCATGAACCTGTTGAAAGCCTTTGACGAAAAGAATGGCTTTATATCTGCTAATTTGTCCATCCGTTGAGCTCTTGGTCCTGTAGACCCATCTGCATCTCACAAGTTTCCTCCTAGAAGGAAGAGGAACCAAATCCCAAGTCTGGTTCCCGAGGAGGGAGTTGTACTCCTCCTACATGGCGGATTCCCAAAATAGATTTCTAGCAGCCTTGCCATAAGACTATGGATCTAAATACTGAACTAAGAAAATATTCCTGGAGGGAAATGGTTCAGTGGAAGTGAGTGCAACAAGAGGCTCCTCAAAATCAGATCGAGTCCTCCTAGTATCGGTCGGATCACCAACAATATCCCCTGCATTCTGAAGAGTATTTTGTGCCCACTTGGGCCTCTTCTCTGGCTCTGCAACTGCATCTGGATGCTTTGACTCTGCATATGACTGTATTGACTCTGAATCTGAATCATCTGGGTCCTTTGAATCATAAATATCATCTGAAGAAGAGTCGACATGTGCATGCTCATCATCTCGGACACGTGGAAGAATGAAGGTGTCTGCATGTGGTTGTTGAGGTACATGCGAGACACTTTCCTCGAATTGGACACTACACTCAATGATGAGTGGGTCTGAGGAAAGATCAATAAGCCTATATCCCTTCACACCGTCGGGGTATCCAACAAAAATACACTCAATGCTATGTGTATCAAGTGCCTTCCTCTTTTCAGAGGGAATCCGAGCCCATGCACATGAACCGAAAATGTGAAATTGGGTCACTTCTGGTTTGAGGCCACTCCAAGACTCGTAAGGGGTCATATCCTTGAAAGATCTATGGGGAGATATGTTTTGGATGTATGTTTCACAATTAAATGCTTCATCCCATAGTCTATGTGGTAGTGACTTTGCATGCAACATACAAGATGCCATCTCCTTTAGAGATCTATTTTTCCACTCAGCAACTCTATTTTGCTACGGAGTATAGGGAACTGTGTGTTGCAACTGAATCCCTACCTCATGGAAAATATTATGGATCTCATGATTTACATACTCTCCCCCAATATCTGTTTAGAGGAATTTGATCTTCTTTTCGGACTATGTCTCAACCAAGACTTTGAAATATTTGAGGTGTTGAAAGGCCTCAGATTTTTTCCCGAGAAAGTAGATCCATGTAAAACATGAGAAATCATCAACAAAAATGAGAAAAAACTTCATTTTTTTTATGGATGGATGCATAAATGGACCCATAAGGTCACTGTGGATCATATCTAAAGGTGCGGAATCTTGCTGAGACTTTGCTTTGTCGAATTTCTCTTGAGGGTGTTTTCTGAGAACACGTTCCTCACATACTCCCTTGGAGAAATGGATGTATGGTAGACCATCAACCAATATTTTCTTGCTAAGTTGTTGCATGTATCTGAAATTAAAATGTCCAAACCTTTCATTCCATATCCTACAACTTTCAGCAACATGAGTAATCAGTAAAGCAGAATCAGGTTCAATGAATTCAGAAAAAGTATACAATCTAGACCGATGATTTACTTCACCGGTAGAAAACCTAGAGTTGGTTTGCATGTCATAGATTTCCATGAAATTTGTTGTGAATATGACCTCCTTTCCAGTGCTAGAATTCATCATTTGATACACTGAGAGAAGGTTGAGAAAAAGTTTGGGAACGTGCAACACATTCTCGAAGCTTTCGTTGGTGATTTCAATCCTTCCTTTATCGGTGACTTCGATAGAAGATTTGTCCCCCATCAGAACAGGAGGAACTTTGCATGCATCCAATGAATAATATACTTATTTTGAGGCATCCATGTGATGTGATGCTCCTAAATCAACGATCCAAGCATCGGCAGAGGAGTTAATGGAAATCAAGGCATGGATAGAATTGCCTTTCTTGGAATTCTAATCTTCTGGCTTCTTCTTCTTGGAACCCTTGTGGATGTGATCTCCAAGGTTGTTTTGCTGAAGTATTTGAGTAATTATATCTATTTTTTTTTGCATGCATGCGGATTCTGGATGGAATCATTTGTGACAGTACGTGCATTTCTCCCCTTTTCTTCCCTTTTCCCCTTTGGATCCGGAGGAATCAGTGAAGGGTTTTGTGTACCCTTCCTTCTTTGGATGTGCATGATATTTCTGTTTATCTTTATCTTTAGATTTATTATATTTGCAGCTTCCATATTTCACAGTGAGTGCGTGCGACCTTGGGCCTTTGATTGTGCCCATGTTGATGAGCTTGGTTTTCTCTTGTGTCAGGGATTCGATAAATTCCTCAAGAGAAGGCATCTTCCAGGTGGCTCCAGAGGAGAATCTGACAGAATGGAATGTGGATATGAATACAAATAATTCAGGACCAATATTGGAGAGAATTTTGAGAACCATTTGTTTCTCCTCCTTCGATTTATCAACCCCGTAAGCTTTGAGTTGTGATAGTAAATCCTTGAATTTTGTAAAGAAAACTTGGATATTGTTGAATATTTTTGGATCCAAAGTGAGTAGTTCCACCTCTAGCATGTGTCCCCTCATCTCATCATGTTTTCCAAAGATCCCTTCCAAGGTAGTCCATGCTTCATTGAGAGTCTTACAGGAAGATATGTGAAAAAGGAGATCGGGAGAAATAAGACTGCAAATTGTTCTGAGTGCCTCATCCATGCGATTTAAGTACTTGGATTTTTATATGGCTGATGTTGGTTCTATATATGTATTCAAGGTTAACCTATACAGCCCTCTATTTTGGATATGTATGGATATTTTCTACTTCCATGAAAAATAGTTGTAAGGTGTAAGAATGAATTCTTTTTGGAAATCCATCTTTTCATTGTCTTCAATCTTTTGTACTTGCAAAAACATTTTGGTGTAGCTTTTGCTTAGAAGTTTGTCGGCTCCGGTACCATGTAAATGTGTTGAACCTACACAGAATAGATCTATCTAAACAATAATACACATAGTTGCAGAGACAATTTTAGAAAGAAGAAGAAGGAGAGAAATAATGAAAGAATTCTCATTAACCATTTTGAATAATGAATAATTTACACATGATATACTTTGTATAACTCAATGAGTGTGCATTGGAGGAGAACCAATGTTCCATAGTGGTGGTCTAGAGTGATATGGACACACACCAACAGTTATGGGAGTGAACTTCCACCTAGTCTAGTCTCTCAAGCAGTTACAGGAGTGAACTGCCACCTAGCTAAGTCAACTAGTCAACTAGTCTTCAGTTAACTGACTGAACATAGAGTAGTGAGGAGTAGATCAAGGAATCAAGGGTAATGCACTAGTCTGGTGATGATCCCAAGGAAAGTGTGCATTATCATGGTGATGATCCCAATGTTTCATGGTGACAAAACCAATGCAGCATCTAAACTCAACTCAACTAGTCAAACTAAAGTGTCAATTGAAAGAGAATATTCTTCAGGTGGAATATTCTCCCCTAAAATATAGGAGACTGGATAATGACTAATTATGACTAATAAACAAGGAAAAACCTTAAGAAAAAAAAAATCATAGGTGTGTGTGAAGCAACTCCAACATATATCATTATCATGTCATCCTTGGAAAAAATAATTATATGAGGTAATGGAACTCAATTTTGTTGCTTTCTTTGGCTTTTATGCTCCTCAACCAAATTCTTAATGTGTCCATGAATGACTTAAGGAAGTGAGTTGAAACTAGCCATAAAACAGTAATTGGTACTCATATTGGTGAATCATTGATTGTGTTATACTTTTGACATCATATTATAATTTGGGGCACCCCTCTCCCATGATTCCATTGCCTAAAAAATATTTTATTCCATGATATTTGGAACTAGGGTTTTTCTTAGTAATAGACATTGCAATTTTTTAACTAAGGGGTCAATTTTTGAAAACAATGGATTAGGTTATTGTGTGTATAGTTCTCATGTCATCCTTGGAAAAAGTCACTTGCAAGAGCTTATGGAACTCAATTATCTTTATCAGTTTGGATTGTATGCCCCCGGACCAAATTCTCAATGTGTTCTTGAATGGTTTAAGGAAGCAAGTTGCAACTCACCAAAAAACACTAATTGGGAATTTTATCAATGAAACATCAATTACATTGGACTCGTGACATTGAATTATAGCTAGGGGAACCTCTCTCCCATTATTATGTTTCCATAAAAATGTTTTATTTGATGATATTTGGAACTAGGGTTTTTCTCAGTAAGAGACAATGCAATTTTTGCACTAAGGGGTCAATTTTTTAAAACACTTGATCAAGTTATTGTGTATAGAATTCTCATGTAAGGCTTGTCCAAGCACACTTGGAGGAGGTTATGGAACTCAATTATTTTTCTCAATTTGGATTTATTCCCCTAGACCAAATTCTCAATGTGTCCTTGAATGACTTAAGGAAGTGAGTTGCAACTCACCATAAAACACTATCGATACTTGGATTGATGAACCATTTATTACATTGGACTCATGACTTAGGATTAAATCTAGGGGAACCCCTCTCCTATAATTCCGTTTCTTGAAAATTATTTTATTTGATGATATTTGGAACTAGATATTTTCTCAGTAAGAGCCAATGCAATTTTGTACTAAGGGGTCAATTTTTGAAAACATTGGATTGGGAATTGTGTATAGTGTGCTCCTATCATCCTTTCCCAAGCACACTTTTAGGATCTTACATAACTCAATTATATTTATCAGTTGTTTATTTTACGCCCATGGGATAAATTCTTAATGTTTCCTTAAATGGTTTCAAGAAGCGAGTTGTAAATTGTCATAAAACACTAATTGATACTTGGATTGATGAATCATATATTGCATTGGACTCATGACATCAGATTACAACTAGGGGAACCCATCTCCCATGATTCCGTTTATCAAAAAAAATATGCGGTGATCTCCTGAACTAGGGTTTTTCTCGGTAGGAGATAATGCAATTTTTGCACTAAGGGGTCAATTTTTTAAAATACTTGGTGTGGGAGTTAAATATTTGTCATGAGGATTTTTTGAATCATTTTTATATGATAAAATTATTATTAGGATGGAAATTGATACCATTTTGTCTTTCACATCTAGATAATTTTGACATATGTATTATCTTTCAATAAGCCAATGATATTCTTATGGTGCATATAATCAAGGAACTCAATCAGTGGAAACCTATGAATTTGAGTGCATTCAAGAGTGGAGAGTTGAGACAAATTCCATATTTTCCTTTTACTAACAATTTACAATTTATCTCTTAATTATTTTGACTCACACAAGTCACTAAATAGTTTCCAATTAAGTATATTCTTGCTATGAATCCTTTGAGCATAGTGATGGTATCAAATATTGTAAATAGGTCCTTAACTCTAGTATATATGTTTAGAAATTAATCCTCTACTTTATGATCTACGTCTCATGCACAAACCTCATTTATCTAAAATACAATTAGTGCTTGTGCCACAATTTCATGCATGCAATATGTGATGGACTACCAAAATTGAAATATAATCCTTCAACTCTACAAATTAGTTTTATTGTGTTTCCTAATCATCTATCGTATGGTTGCTATTTTATCTACAATGAATAATCCCATGATACCTACAACACACGCATATCTAGTTGCAATTTGTTTTATCCAACAAATGTACTCAAAGAAAACATTATAGCTCCTGGTAATCTCTTCCAAAACTCATGGATCGTGGTACTCTCATTGATTTGTGATGGAACATGGTCCTCTCTTGGAGATCTTGGTGCAAGGATACTCATTATATTTTTGGATCCATTTCAAATTATTTCATTGTCATATTTCTTGTAAAAAATAAGTTAGAATCATTTTAGTGAATTCATTTTGCTATTTACATTGCATTGTTTTTTACAATTTGATTCACTGATAAAATTTGGTTTTCATTGTAATACTTTGCTTCCTATATTGTATCTTGTGTTATCTCTATAATATTCGGTCCATTCATTTTGTTTTGAACCCAATCTATAAAATTTCATGTTTTAATGTATTTTATGAGTTGACACAAATATAGTCAATTATTGGCACTAGAAGATCAACACATTGGAGATTAAGTAGTAGGTGCAAACAAGAGGTTAGGAACATCAACAAAGAACACACTAGTTACACAAAGAACGAGTGAAAAGGAACAAATTATTCACCCCCTAAGTAGTAATGATCTTAATTGAATCAAGTTGAGATAATTCTTAGTTCCCGTCACATTAGGAAATATTTAAGGATAAAACTTAATGGAAATATCCAATAAATGAAGAAACTTTTATTACACTTAATTGTGAAGTACTTGATTGTCTCAAGAGATGAGTCACCTTTATGATTTTTAAGAGTATTAATACATGTCGTGAGTATGTCATGTTTTCTTATCAATTATTTGATCGAAAGAGGCTAACAAATTGAACTATAGATCATTGTCTATTGGAATCTCTAATTATATAGTTCTTAACTAAAGAATTAGAGGATTTCAATATTGTAGCAATACAACATTGAACACTAGATACATGGTGGGAAATATACACTGAAGGCATTGTCATGAAACTACTTAGTGATAGTGTATGGATTGTACCATAGTGGCTCATGCTTATGACATGCACTTTTGAATATCTCTTTTTAAATTTAAATAAATTCTGTGTCCATCAAAAAAGTTGTGTTGCAATGCTTTTTAAGGTGTTCCTTATATTTCTCCGAGGTATTTCACCTAATTCCATCGACGTGATGCTATAATTTAAGATACGCTCAATGAAGTGCACTATGTTTTGAATGTATTTTTTTTCATATGAAAAAGTTAATAAAAGTAGATGAGTTGAATAGGAAATGTCCATGGGTGCTATAGCTTAAAATTCAAAGAAAACTTCAAAAGGATACAATTTTTAAAGATGTGTCGAGGTTTTTTTGTAATTGTGCTAAATTAATTCCAAATAAATCATTTTCTACTAAATCATTGTCATTGATATGATGAATATGGATCAATGAGTTTTCATTGATACATGATGAAGATGGATCGATGTGGGGATCAATGACTTTCCATTGATATGATGAAGATGGATCAATGAGTTGTCATTGATAAATGATGAAGATGGATCGATGTGGTTTCATTGGTATATGATTCATTGTTGGAAAAATGTATAGATGACACATTATTGTCTTATCATGATTGATAAGGTGCACAAATGGATGAACTCCAAAGTGGTCCCCTTATGGTGAAATCCCTCACAGGAAGATGCTTTGTGGATTGAGTTATCCTAGAAGAATGGTTGGAGGACCCATGCTCTCATTATTTTCTTATCATGATTGATAAGGTGCACAAATGTATGAACTCCAAAGTGGTCCCCTTATAGTGAAATCCCTCATAGGAAGACGCTTTACGGATTGAGTTATCCTAGAAGAATGGTTGGAGGACCCATGCTTGTATGTGGAATAATGAGATGAAGATCAAGGAAATTGTTGGTGAAACTATTTTATATGGATAGTGCTTGTCATGCCATTTCTAGTGGTATGTGGAATGTCACATAACTCCTCATGGTTTGAGAGTT
>ML783103.1:707937-735538 GCA_009831015.1 Picea engelmannii
GAGGTTTTTACCCTGCATGGGTTTCCTCGGGAAATATCTGTCTCTGTGTTTCTCATATATGTGAATGATGTTGAAAGTGCCATTGTTTATTTCCCTGCATTATTGTGATTATCATTCAGTGTCTCTACAAAGAGTTTAAAAGAGCCATAATTTTTTAAGCATGGAAACAACTGATTCACCCCCCCCCCCTCTCAGTTGTCCAACACTTGTTTATGGTACAGGTTGATTACAGGTTGTTTGGTACAGGTTGGTGCATGGTTGATGCACTTGTTTATGGTACAGATTGATATCTGTTGAGGATTGTTGCCTCATAGAAGTTGGTGCTGAGGGCGTAAGTTGAGTCTTGAATTATAGATATGGTGCTCTTGTAGAGTTGTACTCTATTCAGTTGTTGCTGAAAAACCCCAAGGATTGTAGTCCGTAATAAAAAGAAAATTTTACATACATCTTGTGTTCTTTGTGTTCCTTGTGGTGATGACTTGTTGATGATATATTGCTGATATATGTTGTTGATATGTGTTAACATTTAAATGGTTATAAATGACAACAATTATTAATGATTTAATGGTTATTGTTAACTAAGGAGTTTTGGGGAAATTAGCCCTACACTGTACACCCCCCCTCTTAGTGCAGTCGGGGTGTCCAACAGTTTCCTTCCTTTTCAACCCTAACCTCTATGTTATGCCTCCCTAAAACAATTACAAGAACCAAAGAATGATTTTTTTTTTAAGTCTTAAAATCAATTCCATTCACGCTACATAAAAAATTCATCAATGAATGATCTCACTATGAATAACTCGAGAAATGAAATAGTGGATGAAACAATGAGGGCTACACCAGGGTGAACTAGTGCAACAACATTGGGGGCTGCAATAGGGTATTGTATTGGTATGTGGTGTACGGGTTTTGTCATTGTTTATGGATGGAATGACAAAGTTTGCGGGGTTGGGTGGTGATAAACCCCCATGGTTTGTACAATGGGAGGACGTACCCTTTGGCGGGGGGTGTAATGGGATCCAAAGTGTTGGGGTAGGGTGGACAAGGAATGGAATTTCCTTGTAACTTGGGAGAAATGTTGTGTAAAATAGGGGTAGTGGGTGATTGAAAAAATGGGGGTAGTTGTGACTAGACGAGTAATGAACTA
This sequence comes from Picea engelmannii, assembly GCA_009831015.1. Taxonomy (NCBI): domain Eukaryota; kingdom Viridiplantae; phylum Streptophyta; class Pinopsida; order Pinales; family Pinaceae; genus Picea; species Picea engelmannii. The sequence goes on from ML783103.1 coordinate 709,082, forward strand.
GCCTACATACACATTTATGATATTTTTATTAATACAAAGAAATGAAATTCAACCAAAATAAGATAACAAAATTCACATTGAAACAAGATTTAACTCGGCACATGATACCTGGGTATGGGGAGATCTATTCATCCTAGGTGGACATGGTTTGTCTCTCTCATAAACAATAACCTATAGAAACATAAAAACATTATAATTGATTTCTCATAAATAAATTGGACATTTGCAAAACATCAAAATTATAAATCTTTCTAAGTTGAATATTATAATGAACAAGGTTTAAACCTATGCACACATGATGAATGATGTTGTATCTAACTTGGATATGGGGTAGCATATGCATTTCACTCAAAATTATTTAAACATTTAAAAGGTTATGGGACAAACAAGGCCATGTTTCTCAATAGAAGTGTGGGTTTCTTTAGCAACTTGACTTATAATGCATTGGACAAAATGAAAAAATAGTTGTCATCCTAATATTTGATTATAATTCATATGAACAAATGATAATAACTGATTACATATTCTTAAGAGCCATTCCCACTATAGGAACTTGGTTTTCCAAATGGTAGGGTGAAACTTAATTGAGCAACATAGAATCATTTCAAATATGTGTGATTATATATAGATAGGAACTTGGAATTCATTGTCCCTAGATGAACAAATATAAAACCTCTTGAAAGTTAGCCAAAACCAGGTGAAATTGTGAAATAAGAATGGAAAGTGTAACATCAAAGGCTTCGAGGGTAGTTTCGAGCTACCAAGAGAAAATTATATGAACATAAAACTAAAGTTGTGGTCTCTACAAAGCCAACATAAAATTTCCAAATACCACATGCATTTTGCAAATCCCACCTATAATTTACATTGAAATATAAATTTATAGGTGAACTATATTTGTTTGGTGTCTATTACACCTTAGATTCATCTCAATGTACCATATATTTTTTCTCCGGATGTGGACCATCATATGAGCAGATCATGTTCCATATTGTATCATGGTGATCCAAAAGTGTGGTTGTATTTGCACTCATGTATTTTATTGGACCATGCTTAGATGTTTTGTGTATTGGTTGGGGGTCTATTTAGTATCTCCAAACCCCATGTGGTTGGTCATGGCCTGTCGTTTTAGTCCCCATTTCAATATAGTCTTTTATTTTATGGATACGGTTGACTACCCCTTTATGTTGGTAATTCTTCATCATGTCAGTCATTTATGATTTGGGTTGGTATGCAAACATATTGGGGTGGATCTACTAGGACACATGAGCTAGGAGAGCTACTGGTCTCTCTTACCCATTTGTATATGATGTAAACATGTTTCTTTTGTAATGGTTGTTGGACCTATGTATAACACACTTATTTTATGCCTAATCACAGATCTTTGTGTTATGTATTCATCACACTTTGTTCATCTACTATCAAAGATTATTTTTAAGATGCTCACTTAGTTTCATGTTTCCCAAGGTAGTATCATAGTTCTCGAGGTAGTACATATATCCAGAGGCATTAGTCACATCCTCCTAGGCATTGGTCACATATTGGTGATTTCATAGCTCCCTCATTTTTCATTACTTTTGGAGATTTTCCTTGCATGATTTGAGGGATGACCCACACAAGTGGGATTTATGACATCTATGGGGGTGTTTTTGGTGATGATTTGACTTCAAGAGGCATATTTCTTGCATTTTGGAGCATATTTTTTTGATTTGAGGGCTTGGGAATACCTTGGAGGTACCTTTTGAGCATTTCTTTATGCACATTTTGAGGGAGTCATCCAATTTTGAGGCCCTTCTCCACCTTTTCATGATGGCATTCCACTTGGAAGAGATAAAAATTGGAACCTTGATTGCTTAGGAGGATACATCACTATGTTTTGAGGCATATACATCACTTTTATCTTGGAACGTTGGGCTACAAGAAAAAATGGACCCCATTATTTGTGGGATGTCCTCATGTCATGAGGATTTTATGTATTGACTTAGTCTCCTTATTTATGTGGATGACAAGTCTTCTTTCTTAGTCTCCTGGAATAATTTTAGGAAGAAAGAATTAATAAAGAGTGAGAAGGATGTAGAATCATCCTCTATCAATAAAGACTCTCTTGTCAGGAAATGAGAGACACATTCACACTAAACCTAGCAGAAGAGAAGAAGAATTTAATCGAGAATGAAAATGAAAAAATAAATCACACAATACATAGAGTTTTTTTACCCTGGAAACCCAAACCGGGAAAACCAACATTACTTGAGCATTATGCCCTCTTATTGTCTTATTCAATCTAAATAAAAGGTTACGTGTATAACCTTAGTCCAAACCTAAGACACAATCGACATCATACATATGAAAGAACAACCTTGTAGCAAATTCGACTTACATCTGCATGACCAACGACATCTAGCATTGATCAAATGATCAATCTTTCAATCTACGATTAACCTTTACAGTGTCACAACACGCCTCTTTATAGTTTTTACAATAGGAAAAACCCTAAATATTAGCACCCAAAAAATGGTTACAGATCCATGCAGATCATTGGCTACAAATCTCTCAAATATCAGGATTATGTTAGAGTTGACTCCAATTCGTATTACCAGTCGGCTTTCATTTGGTATTTATTCGTTCACCACACATCCGCATGTCAACCTATTTTTAGTTGACCTCTTCGACTTGATGTCGATGCCTTTACCATTTCAAACTACCTCGACCTTCAACTTCGACTTTAACGAGTCAAATTTGAGGTGGATCGACAACAAGTTGTAGGTTAAGGTGAATCGATCGGTTAAATTCAAAGTCGAAGGTCGAGGTCATTTGGCATGGTAAAGGAATCAACAACAAGTCTAAGAGGTCAACCAAAAACAGGTCGACAGGAGGACATGTGGAAACTGACTAAAGACCGAATGAAGGCCGACTGGTAGTCGAATTGTAATACGACTTAGAGTTGAATGTAACACAATCCTAAGATTTGTGGGATTTGTAGCCAATTATCTGTATGGATATGTAACCATTTTTTGGGTGCCAATATTTAGGGGTTTTCCTTCTATAAATCTTATAAACAGGAGTGTTGTAACACTATAAAGGTTAATTGTAAATTGATAGATTGATCATTTTATCAATGTTAGAGGTCGTTGGTCATGCAGATGTAAGTTGAATTGGCTACAGGGTTGTTCTTGCGTAAGAAAGAGGGTATGATGTCGATTGTGTCTTAGGTGTGGACCAAGGTTAGATATGTAACCTTTTATTCATATTGAATAAGACAACAAGAGAGAATAATGCTCAAGGAATGTTGGTTTTCCTGATTTGGGTTTCCATGGTAAAATATATAGATATTGTGTGATTTATTTTGTCATTTACATTCTGGATTAAATTCTTCTTCTCTTATGCTAGGTTTAGTATGGAAGTGTCTCTCATTTCCTGACAAGTGGTATCATAGCGAAGTTCATCTTGGAAAATTGGTATCAGAGCTATGGTATGCTTTGATGAGTGTATCAAATCTTGATTTACCAATATTAAATCTAAGAACTAAACCCTAGGTACAGTAAGAGTTGTAAGTCATAAATTGTGTTAAATATAGTGCAAATAATGATGAGCACTTCAAGAATAGATGGAAAACTTCAATGGCCAGAATTTTGAGTTTTGGAAGCTTAAAATGGAAGATCTTCTTGTAGATCGAGAACAATGGAAATTGGTATGTCCAGGTACCCAGTCGACAGGTATGTCAATGAAAGAATGGTAGAAACTCAAAAGAAGAGAAATAAGTATGATTTGGCTTTGCCTTGCATATTTGGTACTGCTAAATGTCTCAGGTGAATATTTGGACAAGAAATTGTGGGACAAGTTGGGAAGCTTATACCAGTCGAAATCTCTGGTAAATAATTTGTTTCTTATAAATAAATTGTATCTTCTAACGATGAGTGATGGTAGTTTGGTGACTGGGTATTTAAACATGTTAAATATCGTGTTAAGCCAATTATCTTCTATGGATATTAAGATCATTAAGGAGGAGAAGTGTATCAGCCTATTATGTTCTTTGCCAGGCTCCTGGGATAGATTATTCATGGATATTGAGAGTAATACAACCACACTAGCACTAAAAGAGGTGGTTTCTTCTCTGTTGTCAGAAGAAATGAGAAGAAAGAACATGGAAGGATCAACCAAAGAGGCTTTAGTGGATAGAGGTAAACGGTTGAAAGAGATAAAGGAAAATTCTCTAGTAGAAATTCTAAGTTGAAGGGTAGATCAAAATCCTCGGTTTAGTCGACAAGAAGATGTTGGAAATGTGGTAAAGTTGGGAATTATAAAAAGGACTATAAGTTGAGGGCGATGGAAGTTGGTACGAGATCTGATGAGAAGCATTCGACTGAGAGAAATATAACCCAATATAAGGGAGGTGATGTGTACCTAACGTCGACCAATACACACTCAGATCAAGGTGTTTGGTTGATCGAATCAAGAGCATCCTATCATATGACACCACATAGAGAATGGTTCTACAAGTATGAACGATATGATGGAGTTGATATGTTCTTGGGGGATGACTCGATAACCAAAATTTTTATACGAGGAAGAGTTTGAATGATGTTGTAGGATGGGAGGAAAAGAACCCTCCCAGGTGTGCTACACATTCCAGGTTTGGAAAGAAACCTGATATATTTTAGCAAGATGAGTGATGCAGGTGTGCGTACTCTATTTCAAAAGGATACATGCAAGATGGTCAGAGGTGTGATGGTATTGATGAAAGGAGTTTGGATTGGTGCCCTATACAATATGTTAGGGAATGTCGACTCAGCTGGATGAAATAGTGTCGTTTCTCTTGAAATTGAATTGATTGTGACTCAAATCAAATCGATGTCAACTCAACTCAACTCGACTCGAGCTAAGTCAGTTCAACCTTAATCGAATAGACAACAGAAATTCGACCTGACCATGCTATGGCACAAGAGGATGGGACACATTGGAGAAAAAGGACTTTGAGATATGCACTGCAAAGGTATGGTCGAAGTTTTTCCTGAATGTGGTTTAGAGGTCGAATTTTGTGAACATTGCATATATGGAAAGCAAAGTTGGGTGAGTTTCCCATCTAGAGTGACAAGGTCAAATGGGATTCTATAACTAGTTCATATCAATGTGTTTGGCCTGGTTACAATGCCTTCACTTGGTGTATCCTTGTATTATGTCTCCTTCATAGATGAGTTTTCTAGGAATACATAGATATATTTCCTAAGGAAGAAATCAGAGGTTTTTGAGAAATTTAAAGAGTTTAAATCTCTTTTAGAAAACTAGAAATATAAGAAGATTAAGGTGATCAGAACTGACAATGGAGGTGAATTCTTGAAAAATAATTTCATCAATTCTATAAGAAGTGTAGCATAGCATGCCAAAGTACCACAACATTTACCCCAAAGTAAAATGAGGTTGTCGAGAGAATGAAAAGAACGTTTATGGATAAGTCAAGGAGCATGCTCAGTGGTGTTGGGCTCGCACAAGAATTATGGGTGGAGGCAGTCGACATTGCAAGATATCTGGTGAATATGTCTCCTTCATTGGCCCTAGTCGACATGACTCCACATGAGGTATGGTTGGGTAAGAAGCCTTCAGTTTCACATCTCAAAATATTTGGTTTTGATGCATTTGTGCATGTTCCCAAAGAAAAAAGGAGCAAGCTGGACAAAAATACAGTCAAATGTATTTTCATTGGATATAAATAAGGAATGAAAGGATATAATATTTGGGATCCTGCATCAAGGATAACAATGTACAATCGAGATGTGGTCTTCAGATAAGTTAGAGGTAAATTCAATCCTAAATAAGTTGTTTAGACCGATAATAATCATGAGATGGTGTGGTTTGAACTAAGGAAAAAAGAAGATGATTCAGATGAGTCGAATGAATACGAGGAAGAGATGGAACAATAAGCTCTAGTGGTAAGGAAGTTAGAAAGAATAAGAAAATTGTTCAAAAGGTATAGTCCACCTGACTTCTTTTCTACATTCGTGCTAACTTCCATCGATGATGAGCCCAAGTTGGTTGATGAGGTAGTCGACTCAGTAGAGGGTAAACTCTGGAAGGACATTGTGGTCGAAAAGATGGAATCCTTGCACAAGAATGAGACATGGGATTTAGTCAAGTTACCTATTGGAAGAAATCCCATCGGTAAAAAATGGGTATTCAATAAGAAGATGAATGTTGCAGGACAAGTCAAGAAGTTCAAAGCTTGAATGGTAGAAAAAGTTTATTCCCAAGTCAAGGGAATCGACCTCGGTGAGATTTTTTCTTCTGTTGCAAAACTGACTTCCATTAGAGTACTAATTCTCTAGATGCAACATTTGATTTGGAAATAGAATAGATGGATGTGAAGACAATGTTCCTACATGGGGACCTGGAAGAATAAATCTACATGAAACAACTTGAAGGATTTATAGTAAAGGGAAATCAAGAGTTGGTGTGAAAATTGAAAATATCCCTCTACAGTCTAAATAAATCACCAAGGACGTGGTGGCAGAAATTCGACACATACATCCTTAGTTTTGGATTTGTGAGAATCAAATTTGATCACTACATATATTCCAAGGAAGAAGGTGTGTGTTTCATATATGTAGCTTTGTATGTCGATGACATGTTGTTGATTGGAAACAACATGGACGCAATAAAGGAGGTGAAGAAGCAGTTATCCTCCAAGTTCAACATGAAGGATCTCGATGCATCTAACTTCATTATGGGAATGGAGATTAAGAGAGATTGAGCCACTAGAAATATCTGGTTGAATTAGATGAAGTATATTAAAACAATTATGAAACGGTTCAATATGCAGGATTGCAAACTAGTGAAAGTACCAATTCCTATGGGTGCAAGGCTAATTGCTAAATAGTGTCCAAATACATAGGAAGAAATAGAGGACATGGCATGTGTTCCCTATGCAAGTTTTTTTGGTAGTCTAATGTATGCAATGGTCTTCACTCGACTAGACATTTCCCATGTAGTGGGAGTGTTGAGAAGGTACATGTAAACACCTAGAAAGGAGCATTGGACTAATGTCAAGAGTATATTCAGGTATTTATGTGGCACGAAGGAATATTTTATATGCTATCGAGGAAGACCAAGAGGTGACAGTGGAAATTTTGATGTACATGGATTTGTCAACGTCGACTGGGATGGAGATATGGATCAACAGAGTTAGACCAGCAAATATGTCTTCAAGATTTTTGGTGGAGAAATAATATGGATGAGTAAGTGACAGGAAGTCGTAGCCTTGTTAACAACACAATATGAATACATGGTGGCCATTCATGGAAGTGAAGAAGTGGTATGGCTGTAAAGACTGTGTTTAGGAATCATATTTGAGTAGAGAGCTATGAAGGTAAGTTGTGACAGTCAAAGCGCAATATTTTTGGCAAAGAACCCTACTTATTATTCAAATACTAAGCACATTAATGTACAATACCATTTTGTAAGAGATATGGTGGAAAGTAACAAGGCGCCACTGGATAAAGTAGACACATTGAAAACATAGCAAACTCATTGACCAAGTTTGTGAGTGTTGTGAAGTTCTCTTCATGCAGATAGGCAATGTGCATTGTTGCCTTGGGTCTGTGAATCAAAGTTCAAGAAGCTCATGTTTCAGAAAAGAAGATAAAAAGTGGGATAATGTAGGGTCATTATATTCTTTGCAGTGAAAGTCTAGTCGAGGTGAATCGATTAACGGTCGAAGTCGAGGTGGATCAATAACAAGTCAGAGGTTGAGGTGAGTCGACTAGTTAAAGTCGAAGTTGAAGGTCAAGGAATTTTGACACAGTAAAGGAATATATATCAAGTTGAAGAGGTCAACCAACAAGAGGTCAATGAGAAGACGTGTGGTGACCGACTGAAAACTGAATGAAGGCCGACCAGTAGTCAACTAGTAATATGACTTGGAGTCAAATGTAATAGAATCCTGAGATTTACGATATTTGTAGCCAATGATCTGCATGGATTTGAAACCATTTTTTGGGTGCCAATATTTAGGATTTTCCTGTTATAAATCCTATAAAGAGGTGTGTTGTAACACTGTAAAGGTTAATCATGGATTGACAGATTGATCATTTGATTAATGTTAGAGGCCATTGTTCATGCAGATGTAATCCTAATTGGCTACAGGGTTGTTCTTACGTAAGAAAGAGGGTATGATTTCGATTGTGTCTTAGGTTTAGACCAAGGTTAGACATGTAACCTTTTATTCAAATTGAATAAGACAATAAGAGATCAGAACACTCAAGGAATGTTGGTTTTCCCGGTTTTGGTTTCCAGGGTAAAATCTCTATGTATTGTGTGATTGTTTTTGTCATTTGCGTTCTTGATTAAATTCCTCTTCTCTTATACCAGGATTAGTGTGGAAGTGTCTCTCATTTCCTCACACTCCTCTCATTCCAACTTGTTGTGAATTGTTGGATATGATTTGTGACTACAATTAATATAAGATCTAGATCTTAAGGTTTGGGCGTCAATCCTTGGAGCATTCTCTTTCTTGGTTATCTTCTTGGTTCATTAAATATTCGTTACGGTGATTGAAGACTTCTACTATATTTCAAGATCAATCAATTTGAAGGGTTTCTATGCCACTTGGAGAGGAGACATTTTAGGGTTTGTTCCTTCCTTCTTCTCTTGTTATCTTGGGTAAGTGCTTATTCCATTTCTTTAATTTTCCTCTTGGTTCCTTGGAAAGGGTTTTAAGTATTTTTTTCAAGTTATAGTCGATCTTGTTGGTGAAGGTTTTTTCCTTTGAGGAATCCCTTCATGTAGGGCCTTGGTCCTTTTACCTTATCTTTATTAGGATGGAGATTATTCTACCCTTAGCGTTATAACATATCACCCTATCCCTTCATATATAAGTGACCAATTTTTCGAGGGACATACTTCTTGACCCCATAATCCTTAATTGGATTAAATAAAGACACCTGTCATATATCCAACGACCAACCAAAAAACCCTAAAAACAATTTTTATTTTTTTTATTTTTTGTTGGTTAAAAGGAAAATCTAACCAAGAAATATCAAAGAAAAATATTTATTTAGATTTCTTTTATTGTCTACTATAAAGTTAATGGATTATTTCATTTCTTGGAAAAAACGATCTAAGGGTTTATGCTTAATTGTCGATAGCTAACCCTAAGGAGAAAAATTGGTCCTATTGGATTGAGATTTAGGGTATTATCTAACATTTTGTGGGATAATTTAAGCTGATTCTCAAACCTATAAATTAAATTGCAGAATTAAAAAACAGATTTGGTGAAACCGTAAGTCTAGGATTTGGTCCTTTAAGGTGTTTTATTTCTCATTCCTAGCCTCCATTTCATTCACAGATTATTTACCAAGATTATATTACATATATATATGTGATATTAATCTCTAATGTGCTAATGTTTTCTTATCATTTACTTAGAGGTTTTCTTTAGCGAATTCCAAGTGCTAACTTGTGAAACCCTAGGGGGATTCACCATCCATTTTGAAATTTATTTTTTAGTTAGTGTTTATATATATTTAGAACTCATATATAACACTTATTTGACTTTTTTTTATAGAATATATATTTTCCAAATGGAAACATTCAAGAAATCTTGTTCTTTGTTGTTAATCTCTCTCTTGGATGGTTGTTTCATGGCCTAAATATGAAATTTATGCATTTTTATTCATAAATCAGATTTAGAAGTGAAAGGAAAACCATAATATTGACCTCTCTTAGTATATATCAAGTGGTAAACAAAATCACACATTACACCTTTCATTAATGCTAAATGTATTCACTCTTTGTTCCCTAAAGTAGCTTAAAGTGGTTCTAACCTCTTGATAGTTTTGTTTGTTGAATGAATTAAAATCAAATTTGAATTTTTAAATGTTGTTTATCTTACACATTAGATTTGACACACACATACACTATCTCCTAACCTTTCTCTAAAGTGAATATAATTGTGGTTCATGCAATTGTTTCTAGCTGAATATCTTTAGAGCATTGTAATCATTGATTATAATCCTAATGCATAGTCTTGTTACATATTTTGTCGATTCATTAAAGTATATCATATGATTGCATGGTTTTATTTCACTTTAAGGGGTTTACTTGAATTATTTGGGATACTCCCCATGGCTTCTAGGAGTTGGCCTAAAGTGTAGGGGAAAGTGTATTAACGTGACAATGGTGCACTTCCTATATATTGTTAAGTACCTTAATAGATATGAAGATAACTCTCAAAATAAACCCACAATATCAACAAGAATAATATAAACCATTCACCAAATATGGAACACAATAAATAGAGAAAACCCTTGAGGTAGGGTAACGACATATAGTATTCCTTATGGAAGGAATGCACTCCTCAAGCAATACTTGCTTGTTACAATGACAATATTGTTCATTGTCTTTCATTACATTGCTTACACTTCTTTATATAGTTCTCTCTATATCCTAGGAACCTTCTATAGATCCTTCTCACATTGATTACATATAACTACCATAGTGGGCCTTTATTAATATATTGGACGTAGTCCACCTTACATTGAATGACCACATTCTCATATATTAATTGACTTCCACTAATAAAACATAACCACATTCCCATTGGGTACCTCTCTAGGTACCCCATATTACCTCCTTAGTTATACTACATCCCATCCCCCTTCACATGTTTCTTCCTTGAAACATTAGAAGAAACCATACAATATGACCGACTAAGAAATGTATCCAACTGGTACCAAGTATGACCATCCATGCATCCCAATGGAAGTCGAATATGATTTCCATTTGTTTCCTTGCCACCCTGATCTTGATCTTCATTATGTCGGTGTTTCCATGGGATTAGTTCTCTAGCCTGATGTCTTCCTATAGTTCTAGTAGGCCTCCATGCACCTCTTGATTAGTTTCCTTTCTAGTTCCATGTTGGTGCATAAATGTGTTGATGCACACGCCCTTGCTTTGATGATTGTTGTTTCTCTATATGATGTGGATGTCGATATAAGACAACTATAGGAATCTGTTCTTTTTTCTTCAAATATGCAACACTTTGTGCATTTGATTCAATGACCTCCTTAGATTCCTAATTATTCCCTTCACATAGTTTTGCTTCATCTCCTTTTGTAGACTATGCTTCTTCTTCATCTTCAGACTCAAAAATAACTTCTTTTCTATCCTCCATGGGCCCATCTTTCTTACTAAGAGACACATCCTGCAATGTGATTTTATTTTTCTTGTACCACAAATTCAAAAACTTCATTTTCACATTAATATTAATGGTACCCACTGATTCTATCTGTAATACCACTAGGACGAACCCAATTGTAAATGTAAATGCAAATGTACTTAAGCTGGTGAGTTGTTGATATCATTTTGTATGCACCTTTCATGGCATAATGCACACTTGTACTACGCAGTAAAATGATGAAGTGTGAACATTCTTGGATACCGCGCGTAGCAACTTGAGTGTGCGTGATATTGAGGCCATGGAGCATTTTTTGTATGTGCTGCATATTATAGGCTGGTGAGCTAGTTATTATAAGCTAGGATGCTTATGTTTGGATTAGGCCAGAGAGCCTATATGTTAAAGGCCAATGCGCCTATTTTTGTATATGTCTCATAATTAATATAAAATACATCATTGCGTGTAGACAGACCATGATAAAAGAGATGGGGGACTAAACTCAACTGGTTAGGAAAAGGGAGGGGCTTAAGGGTTAAGGAAAGGGGCTAAGCTATGGAGCTTAAGCCAAAAAGGAATATTATATTAATATTTCTTAAATTATAAAGTATGGATAATTATTTTATCCTAAGTTCTAAAGTTGGGGACAAGTGGGCCAAAGTAGCTCCCAACATGACAAGTGTCAAGTTGGGGACATGCATACATATTGTTGGGACTTAGTTCATTTTCCCATCTTTTCCATGATTCTCCCCATCATCTTTTCCATCATTCTTCCCATGATTCCTTCCATCATACAGTCATCTAGTCAATCATCCATGAGCATGCACACACCCATTGAGTTATCCTTTGTATCTTCATGACTATACCTGAACCTGCATCCATAGCCATTTTTTGTTGGGTAGTTGGTTAGCTTGGGAGCTAGACTAAAGAAGTGGGTTGTCAGGCCCATGGGATATTGAAGAGACGGGTTGTCAGGCCCGTGAGCAATTCTTTAGGTGAGAGAATTGTTGGGAATTGATTTCATGAAGGTGTTGAACTGCAGTTACAGTTCTCTGAGACTTCCTGTCTGACCTATTGCTCAAGCTCGAGAAGGAAGTGGGGTAGCCGAAGGATTATTGAGCAGAGAAGGGGCACACTTCCTGGGTGGGACAAACATGTGGGGAATGAGGGACTGTAGGTTGTTCGTTTGATTTGGCACCTGAGACAGAGTCTTTCCTGTTGTCTATGAGCCTTTAGCCTGGTTTAGAAATACCTTTACCCAGGTGGCATTTAGTCCCAGCTCGGGGGTGACTCACTGTTGATAGTGATGAACAGTGTGGTCTAAGGCTTGGAGGTTCATGGAAGGTCTGCATGCAGTTGGTGACATTCTACCAAGATAAGTGTCAATTGTGTGATAAATTTACATGATGCATTGTTATTTACGTGCTTATTTTTATGGGTTATCATATGTGCAGTTATAACTATGTTTATTTTTATGGGTATTTCCTGTATATGCTGCATGTATATGTTTAATGTTATTTTAGTGTGAATCTGTGTATTTATAGATGTATTTGTCTGTTTACGTTTTATATATAATGCTTCTGCAAGAGGTTTGTGTGTGTATATTTTAATTGCATACAGTTCAATAAATTTATGTGGCATAGCTCTGTTGGATGTTGGGTATGTTACAATATGTTTCGTAGAGAGAACATCAAGAGTTCTCTAGCGTAGCGTGGCTCAACATGGATGGTAGGGGATGTTACAACATGGTATCAGAGCTTCAGTTTTCCACACTGAGCCTAAATGGGCTGAGAAAGTTGAGTTGAAGCGAAATTTCATAGAGAATCTATTTCGAAGTGGCCAAATTTTGAGTTGCAGAGCGTCCATGGTAAAATTTAGAAGCAACAACAAGGAATTGGGAAAATCCCCAATTTATGTTGTTAAATTCATGAGAAAATGGAGAAATTCGTCCATGTGGTGAGATATTATTGATTTAATATCTGTTCTAGCAAATTTGGATCTAGAATGGGTCAATTTTGAAGTTACAGTGAAGCCATGACACATGGAGCGAGTTTAGTGGTTAAAATTCTCAATTCGTGAATTGATTTTGGATAAATTCGTTCCATAAATTTCAACTTACAACGATTTGTTGTTGCATAGGTTGAACTAGTGTTCTCGAGGTGAAATTGAAAATATTTCATGGTTGCAGAATGTCGATGGTAAAATGGGGAAAACGTTTAGCCAAAAGCCCCAATTTCTGTAGCAGAATTCACAAGGAATTGATGCACATAAAAATGAATGTGCATAAGTGGGCACACTAAAAAATACATGATGCACAGTGAAAAGCTTGTGATATGAAAAATTTGGCATTGTGCGGAAAGATATTGGCCTGTTGGTGCGCGCGCTAAATTTCGACGTTGCGCGGAAAAATGTTAGTGTGTGGGTGTGCGCACTAAATTTCAGCGCCACACGGAAAAAATTTGGTGTACAGGACCACGTGATAAATTTAGCATTGTGTAGTGTGTGCACACATAATAATGGCACGCGTGGTGTGCGCAGTGTTGGCAGAGCGCAAAGGAGTTTTGTTGGTGCGCGCACAATGTGGGTATATGTTGTCATGTGACAGTTTAGTTAGTAGTACACGCAGATTTTTGGTGCGCAGTGGAGACGTACTAAACCCTGGCATGGTGCAGCATGACGAGTGAAATGCGCGCGGAATATCAGTGTGCGATACAAAAAAAATTGCATGCAACAGGTAATAGTCCAAGAACCAAAACTGTGCATGATGAATATTGTCGCGCGACATAAAAGTAGTGCGCACAAGTTATTGGTACGATAGAGAAGTGATACACAGTGGTTTTTAAGGGCACAAAGCACGATTTACCTTGTAATGTTGTTGCACATGGTAAATATGGGTTTACAGGTTGAATTTTGTGCGCACAAAGTTGTTTGAAGGGAGAACAACATCAAAAAACCAGTGATTTTCTGCGACGTTTTATATCATTTGAACGTCATATTTTTGCAGTGCTTTTTTGAGGGCCTTAAGAGTGTTTTTAGCAACTCAAAAACCACGAGGCAGAGGTGTACCAAAGCTACACTATGTCTCTACAACTCAAATAAAAGAGCTCGGAGAGAGCTTTCTAATGGTGTAAATTGTTCGTCAAATGGAGCATTTTTGAGAAAGTTACAGCACAAACAGTGAAGGGTAAATTTTAAGACCCAACTAACTTCAAAGAGCCGTAACTGTTTGCTCTGGAATCAGATTGAGGCTCAAGAGTAGTCAATGGAAATATATGGAACCATAGAAGACATTCCAAGAGATGAATTAAATTCATGGGCATGTTAAAAGCATTTAATATGGAAAATAAGGAACCTGTAACATACCAGTTACAATATGGTATTTTAGTCTGAAATTTCAGCAGACTGTAACTAGCATCCTAGAACCCAGAATGAGGTGAAACTTGGACAGAGTGTCCATAAGATGTATATTAAGAAACCCAATTGATATCCTACGAAAATTCCAATTGAATAGGTGTGAAATTGCATATTTATAGTGCAGAATAACGCCAAGTTGAAAAATGAACAAAAAAAAAATTAATGGGAAAATTTCAAATAGCCATAATTTTCTGCTCAAGACTCGGAATTGAGCATGGGAGCAGGCATTGGAAAGGTATTTGGAAGTGGAATCTAAGTGTCCACCCAGAAAATTGATTTGGGCATTCAAATTTCTAATAAATCAAAATAAATAATTTTGATATATATTATTGAACCAGAATGGTTCATATTTTCATGAAATTGTTGAAACAGTTAGCCTGACAAAGTTTTGTTGGCTGCACATTTTGCAGAGTTAAAAACAATTAGATTAGTTCAATATCAGCATAGATTCTAGAGTAATGGAAGAGGCACAAGGGACTTACAATCATGAGGATGATATTAGAGGGATGGATGTCCATTTGGGCATTGAAGAAACAAACTCCAATGGACATGGAGATGAAAGGAATGAAAACATGAATATGGCATAGACCATTAAAAAATTGCAGAAGGATGTCCAAATCCATAAATATGATAATGCAAGCCTTATGAAATCCAAGGAATAGCGGGATTACTTCAACATGAAGTTAATGCAGAGCTTGAACATAATAGAAACGAAATTGGATAAGGAGAGTGGCTCAAGCAAATCAGGAAGTCACAGGCCTTCTGATGAGAAAATAAAATCAAAAAGTGTTAGCAGACATCGCTACCACTCCCCAAGGCATTCCAATAAGATATCACACAACAACTCAAATCCATCTCCTGTCAGGGAGAACAAGAGGTCTGAGGTGGATGAACTATGAGGAGAAATGAACAAAATCAAACCTCCTACATTTGATGTTGAGAAAAAGAAGGATGAAGATGCAGAGACATGGTTTTTGGGCATGAGAAAGTATTTTCAATTGCATAACTATTCTTCTCATGCAGAAGGTAGAATTTCCATCTATCAACTCAAGGGAAAGGCATCCATGTGGTGGGATCAACTTGTGTAGGTGCAACACATTAAAGAGAAAAGTGTTACTTGGAGGGAATTCAAGAAGTATTTTGAGAAGAAATACTTGACTAAGAGATTATATGACAAGAAAATGAAAGAGTTCTTTGAACTCAAGCTTAGGAGTATGACCATAGATGAATATGAGAGAAGGTTTTTAGAACTATTGAAGTATGTCTCTTTCATCAAGGATGCGACAGTTGAGATTCAAAGTTATTTGAGTGGATTGCCATCCTTCATCAATGAAAAAATATAGTATGATGATCCAAAGACATTGGAGGAGACCATAAGGCGAGCTAAACACCTATATGATCAACAGAAAGCAAGGACAACTTTCCAAAAATCTTGGGAAGACAAAAAGAAATTCAAGGTGGATCATAGGCAGAAGGGATCTAAGCCACCATTCCTCAGGAATAATCCACAGGGACATCAAACTCCTAGAGAGCCGAGAACGATTGAAACAAGGGGTCAAAGGCCAAGGCAACCACCTATTCAATGTTGGGGTTGTAAAGGAGCGCACATGTTTAGAGATTGTCCTCACAGAGGTGAAAAAGGGAGAACTGTTCACAATGTACAACAAGTTGAAATAGTGGAGGACATGGGCAGAAATGTGCCAAGGATATATGCAACCTTGGAAAACAAGCAAGCAGAGTATTAGTCACATATGATTAAAGTGGAAGGTACGATCAACAACCAAGCCATTTCTATTTTAATTGATTCAGGAGCTAGTCATAGTTATATATATCCTAATATGGTAGAAAGTTTGAATTTTCCAAGAAGCAAACATGGGAAATATTGGTTGGTGCAGCTGACTACAGGAGCCAAAAGAAAAGTTAATGAGATGGTTAAGTCATGTCTTATGGACATGAATGGACTGAACACCAGA
Organism: Picea engelmannii; assembly: GCA_009831015.1. Classification (NCBI taxonomy): domain Eukaryota; kingdom Viridiplantae; phylum Streptophyta; class Pinopsida; order Pinales; family Pinaceae; genus Picea; species Picea engelmannii. The sequence continues at coordinate 725,630 of ML783103.1, forward strand.
GAATATTTGAACATCTTGCCTTTAGGTTCCTATGACAGTCTAATTGGGATGGATTGGTTGGACCAACATCATGCTATCCTATATTGTCATAACAAGGCTTCACTTGCTTGGATGAAGAAGGAACCATAAGGAAGGTGCAGGGAATTCCTAGGGCAGTAAACTTCAGATAAATTTCAGCATTGCAGCTGAAGAAATGTTATAGAAAAGGGTGTCAAATATTTCCAGCACATATGGGAGAGACACCTAAAGATAAGGTGCCAAATTTGGAAGATTATGCAGTCCTGGAAGAATTTGAAGATGTGTTCAAGGAGGTACCAAGACTACCCCCAGAGAGAGATATTGATTTTTCTATAAATCTAATGCCTGGAGCAGCTCCAGTGTCAAAGACTCCTTACAGAATGAGTACACCAGAGCTGAAGGAGTTGCAAATGTAGCTTGAAGAACTTATGAAGAAGGGGTATATACACCCAAGTGTGTCACCTTGGGGTTCCCCAATCTTGTTTGTGAAGAAGAAAGATGGAACATTAAGATTGTGCATTGATTTTAGACAGTTGAATAAAGTGACTGTAAAGAACAAGTATCATCTGCCAAGGATTGGTGATCTTTTTGATCAATTGAAGGATGCAAATATCTTTTCAAAGATAGATCTCAGGTCAAGATACCATCAAGTAAGTATTAAAGAGGAAGATATCAGCAAGACCGCCTTCAGGACAAGGTATGGTCATTATGAGTTCACAGTGGTGCCTTTTGGGTTGTCAAATGAACCAGTTGTTTTCATGTGCTTAATGAATGGTGTTTTCCAAGAATATTTAGACAAGTTTGTCTTTGTCTTTTTGGATGAAATTATTGTATATTCCAAGTTAGAAGAAGAGAATGAACATCAGTTGAGGATGGTGTTGCAAGTATTAAGGGAGCATCAGTTGTATACCAAGTTGAGCAAGTGCTCATTTTATCAGAAGAAAATTCATTATTTGGGGCATATCATTTCTAAGGATGGGATAGCAGTGGATCCTGAGAAGATAGAATCCATTAGAGAATGGTCAGTGCCAAAGAATGTGACAGAGGTGAGATCATTCATGGGTCTTGCAGGCTACTATAGGAGATTTATTGAAGGATTTTCAAAGATTGCACACCCAATCACTTCCTTGCAAAGAAAGGGTGTGAAGTTTTAGTGAACATTGGATTGTGAAAAGAGTTTCCAACACTTGAAACAATTATTAACAAGTGCTCCAATACTAAGGATTGTAGACCCAAATGAATACTTCATTGTATGCAAAGATTCATGTAAAGAGGGACTTGGTGGAGTCCTCAGTCAAAATGGATTTGTTATATGTTATGAATCAAGGAAGTTGAAGGAGCATGAAAGACACTATGCCACTCATGATTTAGAGTTGGCAGCCATAGTGCATGCCTTGAGGAAATGGAGACACTACCTCATGGGGAAAAGGTTTGAGCTAAGAAAAGACCATAATGGTCTGAAATATTTATTTGATCAGCCAACTCTAAATGCTAGGCAAACCAGATAGTTAGAATTTATAAGTGAATATGACTTTGATATAAAGCATATCAAGGGAAAAGAGAACAAAGTGGTTGATGCACTTAGCAGAAGAATACATGAATTGCATGCTACATCCATTAGCATGTACCAATCAGATTTGAAAGATAGAATTATAGAGGCTACCAAATCAGATTTGCAATACAAGGAATTAATGGCAAAATTACAGCAAGGTATTTTGCAACAGAAAATTGAGGAATACAAGCTAGATAATGATGAAATTCTCAGGTACAAGGGAAAAATTTATGTACCAAATTCTCAGGAATTGAAAAATCTGATATTGAGGGAGATGCATAATGTGCCTTATGTTGGGAACCTAGGTTATCAAAAAACTATTACAGTTGTCAAAAGCCAATATTATTGACCAGACATGAAGAAAGAGGTTGTTTATTTTATTGCCAAATGTTTGGAATGTCAAAAAGTAAAGGTTGAGCATAGACACCCAGCTGGTTTGCTACAACCATTACCCATTCTTGAGTGGAAATGGGAAGTTGTAACCATGGATTCCATCACTAAACTTCCCAGAAAAAACAAGCAACATGATTTTATCATGGTAGTGGTGGATAAGCTTACTAAAGCTACCCATTTTGTTCCAATTAAGCTCACTCACAAGGCAGCCAACATCGTTGATGTTTATATGAAGGAAATTGCTATATTATATGGCATACCCAAGACAATTGTGTCTGACAAAGATCCAAAATTTACCTCAAAATTTTGGAAAGGATTATTTAATGGATTTGGAACAAATTTGAATTTTAGTACAGCTTATCATCCAGAATCAGATGGGAAAACAGAGAGGGTGAATCAAGTGATTGAAGATATGTTGAGGCTGTATGTGATGGATAAACCATCAAAATGGGAAGACTACCTACACTTGCTAGAGTTTGCTTATAACAATGGGTACCAAGCATCTCTAAATATGAGCCCATTTGAGGCACTTTATGGTAGAAAGTGCAACACACCAGTAAGTTGGGATAACCCAACAGACAGAGCAGTGGTTGGGCCAGATTTGCTCAGGGAAATGGAGGAGCAAATGATTAAAATAAATAAAAAATTAAAGGCTACCCAAGACAAGCAGAAAAAACTATGTTGATAAGGGCATAACTCACAGGGAATTTAAAGTGGGTGATCATGTATTCTTGAAAGGGAAGGCCAACAGAAGTTCCCTGAAGTTGGGAAATTGTTCAAAGTTGGAAGCTCACTATTATGGGCCATTTGAAATCCTAGAAAGGATTGGTCCAATAGCTTATATGATTCCATTGTCTACATCTATGCATGCTCATAATGTATTCCATGTATCATTTCTCAAGAAATATATACCTGATGCTAATCATGTTATTGATTGGAATGTGATTCAGGTGGAGCAAGAAGGCGCTTCCAAGTGCATCTAGTATGCATTTTGGACCAGAAAATCAAACATCTCTGGAATCAATCCATAGGGCTTGTAAAGGTCCAATGGAACTGGTACAGTCATGAGGACGCTACTTGGGAGAATGAGGATGCAATGTGGGAAGAATACCCACATCTTTTTGAGGATTTTTGAAATTGTTTTTTATATGAGTACATGATGCACTGAGGACAATGCATAAATAAGGGGAGGGGATTGTAATACCCCTAGGTCGAACACAATTGTTAATGTAAATGAAAATGTACTTAAGATGGTGAGTTGTTGATATCATTTTGTATGCACCTTTCATGGCATAGTGCGTACTTGTACTGTGCAGTAAAATGATAAAGTGTGCACATTCCTAGATACCACACACAACAACTTGAATGCGCACGATATTGAGGCGAGGGAGAATTTTGTGCATGTGTTGCGTATTATAGGCTAGTGAGATAGTTATTATAATCTAGGATTATTATGTTTGGATTAGGTCGGAGAGCCTAGATGTTAAAGGCCAGTGTGCCTATTTTTGTATATGTCTCATAATTAATATAAAATACATCGTTGCGCACAGACCGACCACGATAAAAGAGATGGGGGACTAAACTCCACTGGTTAGGGAAAGGGAAGGGCCTAAGAGTTAAGGAAAAGGGCTAAGCTAGGGAGCTTAAGCCAAAAATGAATATTATATTAATATTTCTTAAATTATAAAGTATGGATAATTATTTTATTCTAAGTTCTAAAGTTGGGGACAAGTGGGCCAAAGTAGCTCCCAACATAACAAGTGTCAAGTTGGGGACATGTATACATATTGTTGGGACTTAGTTCATTTTCCCATATTTTCCATGATTCTCCCCCATCATCTTTTCCATCATTCTTCCCATGATTCCTACCATCATACAATCATCCAGTCAATCATCCATGAGCATGCACACACCCATTGAGTTATCCTTCGTATCTTCATGACTGTACCTGAACTTGTATCCATAGCCATTTTGTGTTGGGTAGTTGGTTAGCTTGGGAGATGGACTAAAGAAGTGGGTTGTTAGGCCCGTGGGATATTGAAGAGGCGGGTTTTCAGGCACGTGAGAAATTCTCTGGGTGAGAGAATTTTTGGGAATTGATTTCCTGAAGGTGTTGATGTAATGATCCCCCCAACCAACCTGAGGCCGGGGTACGCCACTCTAGAGAAACCACTCATGCTCTGACGCCAGTTGGTAACATTCCCAGCCATCAGGCTGGGAACATGCTACTCTAGGGAACACTTTCGTTCCCATACTGCGGAACATACAATAGCATACCCAGTAGTCAACTAAGCAATGCCACCTAAATTTACTCTTTAGACTGCATGCAACTAAAACATATACATACATCACACTCATGGAATCTTTACATCTAAACATGACAAACAATTACTTTATGTAACATACAAATTTTATATTAAAATAATAGTAATTACTTATATGCATCATTTACAGGAAATTACCCATAAGCACACAAGCAATCATAGTCACATATGTAACATAGGCATGTAAATAACAAAACAACATATCCATATATCATACAATTGGTACTTATCTTAGAAAGACTGTCACCAATTGCTTATAGACTGTCCACGAACCTCCCAGCCATAGACTACATTGTTCATCACTCTCAACAATGAATCACCCTTGAACTGGGACTGAACTCCACCCAGGGTAAAGGGATTCCTATCCAGGCTAAGGCTCATGGACAACAGGAAAGAATCTGTCTCAGGTGCTCACTCAACTAATAGCCTACAACCTCTCATTCACCACATGCATGGCCCACCCAAGGAAGTGTGCCCCTTCTCTGCTCAACAGTCCCTCAACTACCCCACTTCCCTTCCAGGGCTTCAGCAACAGGCCGGACTGGAAGTCAAAGAGAATTGTAGCTGTAGTTTAGCACCTACAGGAACCAATCCCTAGCAAGTATCTCGCTCAGAGAACTACTCATGGGCCTGAAAACCCGCTTCTTCAATCCCGCTCCAAGTTAACAAGTAGACCAACCAAAAAGGATGGGGAAACAGGCTTCGAAAAGGTGAAAATGGTTGTCTCAAGGATAATGGAAAGTATGAGTGAAATGGTCATGGAGTCATTGACTGGATAATTGAGTGTGTTTTGGAGTCACTGTGAACTCTTTATCAAAAAGTGATGCTTTGCCTACTGGTTCCCCGTTTTTCCCGTTCGTAAGGTATTTGTGTGAAAAATCCCCCCCTGATATAAGTTTCCCCACGATATGAATGCATGTCTCCAACTTCACACTTGGCATATCGGAAGTTACTTTTGTCCACTTGTCCCTAACTTTAGGACTTAGGATAAACTAATTATCCATACTTTATGTTTTAGGAAATATTAATATAATATTCCCTTGACTTTTGGCCCTCCCTTTCCCTAACTGGTGAAGTTTAGTCCCCCATCTCTTTTATCATGGTCGGTCTGTGCGTAGTGATGTATTTTATATTAATCATGAGTCAAGTACAAAGTAGGCACTCTGGCCTTTAACATCTAGGCGCGCTGGCCTAATTCCAAGACATAAGCATTTCGGCTTATAATATTGGCTCACCAGCCTATAATTCATATTATATACACAAAGGTTCGTTGACCTTAATATTGTGCATACTTATTTACTGCACGTTGTATCTTCTATCTTTAAGGTTGCGCGCACCTTAGTTATTGCATGCATTATTCAGAAATGTGTACATTACATCCCTTTATTGCACAGTATATGCGTGCACCATGCCATGAAAGGTGTATTACAAAAATGATGTCTAAACAACTCACTAGCTTAAATATACTTGGATTATATTTACATTTGGGTTCAGCCGAGGGATATTACAATCCCCTCCCCTTATTTATGCACTGTCCTCAATGCATCATGTACCCATATACAACAAAATTCTCAAAATTATTCAAAAATATGCGGGTATTCTGTCTGCATTGCATCCTCATGCTCCCAAGTAGCGTCTTCAGGTCCGTACTAGGTCCATTGGACCTTTACAAGCCCTATGACTCAATTCCAGAGTTGTTTGATTTTTCGATCCAGGATGCGCACCAGATGCACTTGGAAAGCGCCTTCTTGCTCCACCTGAATAACATTCCAATCAATAACATGATTAGCATCGGGTATATTTTTCTTTAGCAATGATACATGGAAGACATTATGAACAGACATAGATGCAGACAATGCAATCATATAAGCAACTGGTCCAATCCTCTCTAGGATTTCAAATAGTCCACAAAATCTGGCTGCCAACTTGGCACAGCTTCCCAGCTTCAGGGACCTCTTGTTATCTTTCACTTTCAGGAAATATGATCAGCCACTTTGAATTCTCTATGGGTTCTATTTTTATTAGCATAAATTTTCTGTCTGTCTTGGGCAACTTTCAAATTCTTCTTAATTTTTAACATTTGGTCCTCCATCTCCTTGAGTAATTCTGGCCCGACTATTGTTCTATCAGCTGGATTATCCCAGCTTACTGGAGTATTGCACCTTCTGTTGTAAATTTCTTCAAATGGGCTCATTTTCAATGATGCCTAATACCCATTGTTATAAGCAAATTCTACTAAATGTAGGTAGTCTTCCCATTTTGATGGTTTGTCCATCACATAAATTCTCAACATATCTTTTATCACCCTGTTCACTCTTTCTATCTGTCCATCAGACTCAGGATGGTAAGCTATACTAAAGTTCATATTTGTTCTTAATCCTTTGAACAATCCTTTGTTCTTAATATTTGTTCATATTTGTCGGGTCTCTGTCAGACACAATTGTTTTAGGAATTTTGTGCAATTGTGCCACTTCCTTCATGAAAATATCAACGGCATCTATTGCCTTGTGAGTATTTTTTAGTGGAATAAAATGGGCATCTTTTGTAAGCTTGTACACCACTACCATTATCCAATCATGTAGCTTTCCTGTTTTGGGAAATCCCGTAATAAAATCCATTTTCACCACTTCCCACTTCCATCCAGGAATGGGCAAAGGTTGCAACAATCCTGTTGGGTGCCTATGCTCTATTTTAACTTTATGGCATTCCATACACCTAGCGATGTATTCTACAATTTCTCTCTTCATACCTGGCCAAAAGTATTGGCTCTTGACCTTTGTTATGGTTTTTTTATATCCGAGGTGTTCTGCATAAGGAGCATAATGCATCTCACGCAAATTTATGCATTTCAAGTCCTGGACATTTGGTACAAAAATTATGTTCTTGTGCAACAGTATTCCATCTACTCCCAACTTATAAATATCCATCTTCCGAAGTATCTTACCTTGTTGTTGCATTGCTACCAATTCTCTGTACTACAGATCTGTATTTGCAGCCTCCAGAATGTTTCTTTTAACATCAGTCTGATACATGTTGATGGTTGTAGCACATAGTTCATGCACCCTCCTGCTGAGTGCATCAACCACTTTATTTTCTTTCCCTTTGATATGCTTTATATCGAAGTTATATTCTCTTAGAAATTTTAACCATCTACTTTGTCTAGAATTTAGATTTGGCTGATCAAATAAATATTTCAAACCATTATGGTCTGTTCTTAGCTTAAACCTCGTTCCCATGAGGTAGTGTCTCCATTTCCTTAAGGCATGCACTATGGCTACCAACTCCAAATCATGAGTGGCATAGTTTATTTCATTCTCCTTCAACTTCCTTGATTCATAACATATCACAAATCCATTTTGACTGAGGACTCCACACAGTCCTTCATTACATCCATCTGTGCATACAATGAAATCTTCATTTGGGCCTGTGATCCTTAGTATTGGAGAACTTGTCAATAATTGTTTCAATTGTTGGAAACTCCTTTCACAGTTCGCCGTCCACTGAAACTTCATACCTTTCCTTTGCAAGGAAGTGATTGGGTGTTCTATCTTTGAGAATCCTCCAATGAATCTCTTGTAGTATCCTGCAAGGCCCATGAAAGATATGACCTCTATCACTTTCTTTGGTGCTGACCATTCTCTAATGGCTTCTACCTTCTCAGGGTTCACTGCTATCCCATCTTTGGAGATGATATGCCCCAAATAATGAATTTGTTTTTGATAAAATGAGCACTTGATCAATTTGGCATACAACTGATGTTCCCTTAATACTTGCAACACCATCCTCAAATGACGTTCATTCTCTTCCTCTGACTTGGAATATATAAGAATGTCATCCAAAAATACAATGACAAACTTGTCCAAATACTCTCAGAAAACACCATTCATTAATCACATGAAAACAACTGGTGCATTTGACAATCCAAATGGTACCACTGTGAACTCATAATGACCATACCTTGTCCTGAAGGCGGTCTTGCTAATATATTCTTCTTTAATTATTACCTGATGGTATCCTGATCTGAGATCTATCTTTGAAAATATCCTTCCATCCCTCAGTTGATCAAAGAGGTCATCTATCCTTGGTAGAGGATATTTGTTCTTAACAGTCACTTTATTCAATTGTCTAAAGTCAATGCTCAATCTTAACGTTCCATCTTTCTTTTTCACAAACAAGATTGGGGCACCCCAAGGTGATACACTTGGGTATATATACCCCTTCTTTAGAAGTTGTTCAAGCTGCATCTTCAACTCCTTCAATTCTGGTGTACTCATTCTGTAAGGATTCTTTGACACTGGTGTTGCTCCAAGCATCAAATCTATAGAGAAATCAGTGTCTCTCCTTGGGGGTAGGCTTGGTACTTCCTTGAATACATATTCAAACTCTTTCAGGACTGGATAATTCTCAAAATTTGGCACCTTGTCTTTAAGTGTCTCCTCCATATGAGATGGAAATATTTGACATCCTCTTCTATAACATTTCTTTAGCTGTAATGATGAAATTTCTCTAACGGTTACTGCCCTAGGAATTCCACGCACTTTCCTTTGGTTCCCTTCTTCATCCAAGCAAGTGAATGAATTTTTATGAAAATCCAATAGATCATGATGTGGGTCCAACCAATCCATCCCAATTAAATAGTCATAGGATCCTAAGGGTAAGATGTTCAAATATTCCCTGGTATTTAGTCCATTCATGTCTATGAGGTAGGACTTAACCATCTCATTAACTTTTCTTCTGGCTCCTGTAGCTAGTTGCACCAACCAGGATTTCCCATGCTTGCTTCTTTGTAATTGCAAACTTTCCACCATATTTGGGTCTATATAAATATGGCTAGCTCCTGAATCAATTAAAATAGCAAGGGTTTGGTTGTTGATCATACCTTACACTTCAATCATGTGGGACTGATACTCTACTTGCTTGTTGTCTAGGGCTGCATAAATCCTTGGCACATTTCTGCCCATGTCCTCTGTTGTCTTAGCTCGTTGTACATTGTGAACATCCCTACCTTTTTTGCCTCTGTGAGGACAATCTCTGAACCTATGGTCTCCTTTACAACCCCAACATTGCATAGGTGGTTGTCTTGGCCCTTGAGTCCCCATGTCAATCACTTTGGTTTCCTTATGTGTTTGTTGCCATTGTGGATTATTTCTGAAGAATGGTGGCTTAGCTCCCTTCTTCCTCTGATCCATCTTGAATTTCTTATTGTCTTCCCAAGCCTTTTGGAAATATGGTCTTGCTTTCAGCTGGTCATATAAGAATTTATCTCTCCTTATGGTCTCTTCTAATGTCTTGGGATCATCATACTATATTTCATCACTGATGAACGATGGAAATCCACTAAAGTACCATTGAATGTTGATTTTCTCATCCTTAATGAAAGAGACATACTTCAATAGTTCTAGAAACCTTCTCTCATTTTCATCTATGGTCATACTTCCAAGCTTGAGTTCAAAGAACTCTTTCATTTTCTTGTCATATCATCTCTTGGTCAAGTACTTCTTCTCAAAATACTTCTTGAATTCTCTCCAAGTAACACTTTTCTCTACAATGTGTTGTACCTGCACAAGTTGATCCCACCACATGGAGGCCTTTCCTTTGAGTTGATAGATAGTGATTCTACCT
>ML783103.1:735616-753691 GCA_009831015.1 Picea engelmannii
TCAAAATACTTCTTGAATTCTCTCCAAGTAACACTTTTCTCTACAATGTGTTGTACCTGCACAAGTTGATCCCACCACATGGAGGCCTTTCCTTTGAGTTGATAGATAGTGATTCTACCTTCAGCGTGAGAAGAATAATTATGCAATTGAAAATAATTCCTCATGCCTAGAAACCATGTTTTGACATCTTCATCCTTCTTGTGCTCACCATCAAATGTAGGAGGTTTGATTTTGTTCATTTCTCCTCGCAGCTCATCCAACCTAGATCTCTTATACCTTCTGATAGGGGATAGACTTGAGTTGTTTCCTACTCTCTTATGGGAATGCCTATGGGGATGATGGTGATGTCTACTATCACTTTTTACTTACCCCTTCTCCTCTGAAGATTTGTGACTCTCAGATCTACTTGAGTTACTCTCCTTAACCAATTTCTTCTCTATTCTATTCAAACCTTCCAATAGCTTCATGTTGAATTCATCCTACTGCTCTTTGGCTTTCATAAGCCTTTCATTATCATCTTTATGGCTTTGGACATCCTTCTGCAAATTCTTAATGGTCTCATCCATATTCATATCTTCATTCCTTTCTTCTCCATGTCTGTTGGAGTTTGTTCCTTCCATGCCCAAATGGACATCCATCCCTCTGCTCTTCTCTGGATGATTGTAATTCCCATGTGTCTCTTCCATTCCTACAGACTCTGCACTAGTCTGACCTGACCGAGTTGTTGTTAATTCTGCAAAACGTCCAGCCATCGAAACTAATTAGACTAAAAAATCAGCAGTTCATGAGAATATGCACCATTTCGATTCAACATACACATCAACATTATCACTCCCAGTTTCCTGGTGTTATCACCATGAAAATTCTTGATAAGACCCAAGTCTCGAGAATGTTGATGCACAGTTCTTTCCAATATACACTTGCACAAGAAGGTGGTTTTATCGAAACCACTTTCACCAAGACGCGGTATTACGTGTCTCAACATGTCAAATCCACCACTCGTGGACCGGGTGATGGCTAGTCAGATCACCATGTTTCATTCATTTGGTACTTCGCAACCATGTGACGTCATCTAAATGCCACCATGTAACGAACTCAAAAGCTAATCATTCGAAATGGATTGGCCGAGCATGGCAACCCAACGCTCCTTGTACATAATCTGTCTGCGCTTCATAAATGGAGTTCTATAATTACCACTCCCCAAATATGAATATATCTGCGTATCCATAACCGTAGTAATCTTCCAGTTTCTCGACTTCCTTCTCTCTGTAAAGACACATTTTAGTATCCCCAACCTGAGATACATGGACAAAGCTAAGTCGAGTGAGACTGGTTATTTGAGCAACATGCTAGGCTTTCCTGCAAATAAGGAGGAAAGGGTCCTTGCGCACATTCTAGCAACTAAGTTCCACACAGAGCCAGTTATAGACTCGCGATTGGAAGTCAGATTGAATCCCACTATAAAGGATTTAGTCATCAACATGCTAGCCGCTAAGAGGAAAAGGAGTAAGCGGCATAAGAAGGAAGAATCTACGGTTGAAGCGGTCGAAAGTGTTGGAGAAAATCAACCAGTCTAGTTAGAATCTTCTTTAAAGGTGGAGATCGCTAAGTTGAAGTAAGTCTTCAAATAAGCTAAGCATGTCTCAACAAATTTTGAACAACCGGTAGCGAAATTAAAGAGTACAAGAGATGATAGGCCTGTTCTTCAACGACCCTTTTCACAACAGGCTAATTGTTGTCATCACCCTTCTGTAATTTTGTGATTAATATGATTATATAAATACAGAAACAGATTTTAGACTGTTTTATTACAATTTCTATCTAGTGATGTTATGACTCTTGTTTTCTTTTATAATTAATGCTCCATTGCAGTTATGTGTTTATTTTTCTTTTATTATTATGCAATTTAAAATCAGACTCATCACCTTCCAAGCGAATTTGCACGCATTAACTTGACTTGTTCATTTATATTATCATGCATAGCAATATTACAAGGTAAACGCTTCTCTGTGCACCTAAATCTACTGTGCATTTCTTCCTCGTCATACCGACTACTTATGTGCACTACTTTGGCATTGTGCGCCAATATCCACTACGCACAGTTTTGATAATGTGCACCGATATTCCACATGCATCTGCGTCCTATGCTTGCACCATGTCAAGTTTAACATATTCCTTCGCGCTCAAATATCTGCCCACACTCATACTTATACTCATACTTATGTGCGTACCAACAAAACTCCTCTGTGTTAAGCAATACTTGTGCACCCCATGTGCACCTTATTATGTGTGTGCTTACCACGCAAGGCTAATTTCAGCACGTGCATCTACACATAATAATCTTTCGTGCGGTGCCACAATTTACCGCACATATTGGCACTCCATGGTTTCCTGCACGGTGCCAAATTTACCACGTGCACCAATACGCCAACCTTTTCCAAGGACACTCTATGACTCTAATTCTGGTTACTTTTCTGTGAATATTCTCTTAGATTGCACCCTTCTGGTCCATCCAAGATCAATGTTGAACTGAGGCTATGATACCACATTGTAACGATATCCCCGACCAACCTGAGTCCGGGGTACGCCACTCCAGAGCAACCACTCATGCTTTGACGCCAATCGGTAACATTCCCAACCATCAGGTCGGGAGCATGCTACTCTAGGGAACACTTTCTTTCCCATACTGCAAAACATACAATAGCATACCCAGTAGTCAACTAAGCAATGCCACCTAAATTTACTCTTTAGACTGCATGCAACTAAAACATATACATACAGCACGCTCACAGAAGATTTACATCTAAGCGTGACAAACAATTACTTTTTGTAGCATACGACTTTTATATTAAAATAACAATAATTATCGATATGCATCATTTACAGGAAATTACCCATAAACACACAAGCAATCATAGTCACATATGTAACATAGGCATGTAAATAAAAAAACAACATATCCATATATCATACAATTGGTATTTATCTTAGAAAGACTATCATCAATTTCTTACAGACCGTCCATGAATCTCCCAGCCATAGACTACATTGTTCATCACTCTCAACAGTGAATCACACCTGAGCTGGGACTGAACTCCACCCAGGATAAAGGGATTCCTATCCAGTCTAAGGCTCCTGGACAATAGGAAAGACTTCGTCTCAGGTGCTCACTCAAATAACAACCTACATCCTCTCATTCCCCACATGCCTGTCCCACCCAAGGAAGTGTGCCCCTTCTTTTCTCAACAGTCCCTTGGCTGCCCCACTTCCCTTCCATGGCTTCAGCAATAGGTCGGAACAGAAGTCTCAGAGCGTTGTAGCTACATTTTATCACCTATGGAAATCAATCCCCAACAATTCTCTCACTCAGAGAACTGCTCACGGGCCTAACAACTCACTTCTTCAATCCCGCTCCAAGATAACCAGGTACACCAACCAAAAAGGATGGGGAAATAGGCTTCGGAAAGGTGAAAATGGTTGTCTCAAGGATAATGGAAAGTATGAGTGAAATGGTCATGGAGTCATTGACTGGATAACTAAGTGGGTTTTGGAATCACTTTGAACTCTTTGTCAAAAAGTGATGCTCTGCCTACTGGTTCCCCCTTTTTCCTGTTTGTAAGGTATCTGTGTGAAAAATCCCCCCCTGAGCTAAGTTTCCCCACGATATGAATGCATGTCTCCAACTTCACACTTTTCATATCGGAAGTTACTTTTGTCCACTTGTCCCTAACTTTAGGACTTCGGATAAACTGATTATCCATACTTTATGTTTTAGGAAATATTAATATAATATTCCCTTGACTTTTGGCCCTTGCCTTCCCTAACTGGTGAAGTTCAGTCCCCCATCTCTTTTATCATGGTCATTCTACACGCAGTGATGTATTTTATATTAATCATGAGTCAAGTACAAAGTAGGCGCTCTAGCCTTTAACATCTAGGCGCGTTGGCCTAATTCCAAGACATAAGCATTATGGCTTATAATAATAGCTCACCAACCTATAATGCATATTATATACACAAAGGTTCGCTGACCTTAATATTGTGCGCACTTAGTTATTGCGCATTGTATCCTTTGTCTTTAAGGTTGCACACACCTTAGTTACTGGGCACGGTATTCAAAAATGTGTACATTACATCCCTTTACTGCGTAGTATATGTGTGCACCATGCCATGAAAGGTGTATTACAAAAATGATGTCTAAACATCTCACTAGCTTAAATATACTTGGATTATATTTACATTTGGGTTCGGTCGAGGGATATTACAGTTGATTTGCAGCTACAGTGCTATGAGACTTCTCGTCTAGCTTGTTGTTGAAGCCCGAAAAGGAAGTGGGGTAGCTGAAGGACTGTTGAGCAGAGAAGGGGCACACTTCTTGGGTGGGACAGGCATGTGGGGAATGAGGGACTATAGGTTGTTAGTTTGATTTGGCACCTAAGACAGAGTCTTTCCTATTGTCTATGAGCCTTTAGCTTGGTTAGGAAATACCTTTACCCGGGTGGAGTTTAGTCCCATCTCGGGGGTGACTCACTGTTGAGAGTGATGAATAGTGTGGTATAAGGCTGGGAGGTTCGTGGAAGGTATGCACGTATTTGGTGACATTATTACCAAGATAAGTGTCAATTGTGTGATAAATTTACATGTTGCATTGTTATTTACGTGCTTATTTTTATGGGTCATCATATGTGTGGTTATAACTATGTTTATTTTTATGGGTATTTCTTGTATATGTTGCATGTATATGTTTACTATTATTTTAGTGTGAATCTATGTATTTACAAATGTATTTGTGTGTTTACGTTTTATTTATAATGCTTCCGCAACAGTTCTATGTGTGTATATTTTAATTGCATACAGTTCGATAAATTTATGTGGCATAGCTCAATTGGATGTTGGGTATGTTACAGTATGTTCCGTGGAGAGAACAGTAAGAGTTCTCTGGCGGAGCGTGGCTCGGCATGGGTGGTCGGGGACGTTACACTATCCAAGGATATCCCAAAATAATATCCAAATCATGTTAAATTTGGCAGCATCGACAACCATTCTCCAATGAGAGGCCATATGGGCCACACTGAGGCTAGCCAGGGAAATTTGGAGAATCAACTAGTCTTGTGAGGTATTGACAAAATCCAGGGGAAACATACAAACTCTGTGAGTCAAACCAAAATTCAAGACAAAAAAGATGCTATGTGAGTCTAATGCAAAAGTCAGGGGGAACGTACAACCTCTATGAGCATAAACAGTCTAGTGAAAAATTTAGGGGGAACGTACAACCTATGTGAGCATAGACATACTAGTGAAAAATTCAGGGGGGAATGTAAAACCTCTGTGATCCTAGTCAAGCCTTGTGAGCCATGAGCAAAAGTCAAAGCATCTAGCAAAATTTTGAATATAAAATTCCTATGAGCTAGAAACAAACGAAATTCCTAATATTGCAAATGATATAAATGTATTGATCTAGTGCGTTGGCACATGTAACATTATCCACCATGAAGATAATTTTGAATTTCCTTGTAAAGAGTCGAGTTGTAACTGAAGTCTCAAGTGTAGCTCTATTTCAAACTAAAGTGTGATGTTGAGTTGTAACTGAAGTCTTAAGTCTAGTTCTATTTTCGAACTAAAGTGTAATGTTGAGTTGCAATTGAAGTATCAAGTTTAGTTCTATTTTCGAACTAAAGTGTAATGTTGAGTTCTAACTGAAGTCTCACATCTAGTTCTATTTTCGAACTAAAGTATACTAGTCTCAAGTTTAGCTCTATTTTCGAACTAAAGTGTAATGCTTAGTTGTAACTGAAGTCTCAAGTCTAGTTCTATTTTCAAACTAAAGTATACCAATCTCAAGTCTAGTTCTAAGTTCAAACTAAAGTATGAAGATGAGTTATGAGTAAAGAATGCAAACACATTACTATTTTGAGTCTCTCCTCTTCAACCTATATAAGTAGAGGTCGACCCCTCTCTTCAACACAGTTTTGATATGCAGGTTAAGGGAGAAGCAATAGAGGAGCATATCAGTGATAAAGAGGCAGCATACCAAATCAGCATATTAGTGTTGTATATCAGCAATAGAGGCTGCATATCAGAGGCATATATCAGTATCATATCCGTGTTATATATCAACAATAGAGGCAGAATATCATAGGTGTATTTCAGCAAGGTTTCTTAGGTCTTTTTTGGGTCAGAGTTATCTTGGCAAGCTCTTTAAGAGCAAAGCATTCATGGTGGATATTTGTAAGTGTTCTTACATTATTAATGCAATAAAGGAATATCGTTTGTTGGAGGTTTTCTCCCTGTACAGGGTTTCCCCAGGGTATATGTGTTTTTGATGTGCATTCTTACTTATATACATAGTTATTTCTATTCAGTTATGATTTGGTATTGTTGAAGTGTATTAAGCTGGAATCAAAGTGTTGAAGAAAATAAAAGAATCAATCCGCATAAGAAATCAAGCTCATAATTTAACATGGTATTAGAGATTAGGGTGTGTTAAGCGTGTTGAGGTGCAACAGTAGGTACACACACACCCAAGCGAGATAGATTAAGTTTCCAGTGTGAGTTCCATGGCATCCTCCATTTCATTCAGGGTCGAGGATAGGCTCAAAGGAGTTGCCAACTTCAATGTGTGGAAGCTACGGATAACAAATATCTTGCAGGAGCATGATCTTGAGCAGTATGTGACCATAGTGGTGGAGGAACCCACTAATAATGCAAGAAGAGCGACATTCAGGAAGATTCAATCAAAGGCCAAGCGAATCATCTTTGACTCAGTCAAAGACAGTATAATGCCTGCAATGACTTCGTTAATGACTGTTAAGGACTGTATGGATACCTTGGTGAATCTATATGAGAAACAGGCTCCAAGTCATAAGAGGACACTTTAGCACAAGCTTAAGTATTTGAAGATGGATAAAGGTGAATAAGTGGCATATTTTTGTTCTAGGATAGCCCAGATCAGAGATCATCTTTTGGTCACAAGGGTGACAGTGGATGATGATGATTTAGTGTGGGCCATTTTTTATGGTCTTCCTTTTTCATGGAAGACCTTCTTATCCAGTGTAAGTGGGAGAGATATTTATCCCACGTTTGAGAGGTTATGGAATGATTGCCTCCAGGAGGAGAGTCGCATAGTTACTAGGAGCGAACCAATGAAAGAAGAGCACTCAGCTTTAGCATCAATATTCAAGGGAAAGAAGAAAGGAACTTTCTTGAAAGGATCTTAGAGGAAACCAAACACCAAAGGTACATTCAAATGAAAGAATATTGATACATCTAAGATTAAATGCTTTAGTTGTAATAAGTTGGGTCATTTTGCTAAATATTGTTGGTTTAGAAAGAAATATCCAAGGAAATGGAAACATCATGCCTCAACTATTGAGGATGATGAATCCAAAATAATCCAAAAGGTCATTCTAATGAGAAAGAAAATAGAAAAGGATATTACTTGGTTTCTGCCTTATCCAGTTCAGTTTTCACGGGGCCGAAAACTTGGTTAGTAGACAGTGGTGCATCAAAACACATGAAAGGGTACAAGGAGATCCTCTCATATTTTGAGACAAAATATTTTGCAAAGCATGTTGAGATTGGGGATGACAAATGTTACAAGATAGAGGGAGTAGGATGTATCTCCTTCAGATAGGAATCTGGGGCTAGAATTTATGTTGATGAAGTATTATATGTTCTAGGGCTCAAGAAGAATCTACTATCAGCTACAACCCTTGAGGACAAGGGATATTAGGTGATCTTCAAGGACAGGAAGGCACTACTATGGGATAAATGTAGCCACTTAAGTACAACATAACCCATTGGAACTCACAGTGGAGGAATGTACGTCATGTCAGGATAGTGTACTCAGTACCAACACCCTTGGATTCAAGGATGAATGGGAGGACACAGCCAAGGAAACCCTCAAGCTCAACCTATCTCTATGTCCAACCATCCTTATCCTTAGTTCCCACCGAACACTCAACAGCTTCTGCCAGGTTTTGTTCCACCACCTTTACCTCCTATTCCACAACAAAAACCGCTACAATATCAAAATGCAAGCTCCCCGATACCGACACTATTACCAGCACAACAAGTTCCAAATCCCAATAATAAGCCCCCTCAACCTCTTCACAATGTTGAGATGCAAGCCTTCCCGACATATGTTATTACTCATGTTCCATTACAGGAAATTCAACTAAGATCGGGAAAAATTTCGAGAGGCAGAGACCTTCAGTAGTCATCCAGGAAGAAGAAGAAACCACCAAACAACCCACGGATGAAACTAGGAGGGAAGATGTTATTATCCCGAAGAACCAAGAACCCAAGCTTCCCCAAAATGAACCTTCACAAATTATGAAGGTCCCTCCTTATCCAGACCGATTGGTAATCGAGAAACCTACCACCCGACCAGAATTTGACAATTTGAATGAATTGAAAAATATTTGTGTCAAGATTCCTTTACTTCAAGCCATTAAAGACATTCCAATCTACAGTAAGGTAGTCAAAGAATTGTGTATCAAGAAGCCAGGTAGGAAGCAAAAGGACCCCCGTACAGTACACTTGATAGGAGATCTTTATGAATACATATCAGAGTGGCCAAAACTAGAAAAATATGGGAAACCAGGAAACCTCGTAGTGACCATAACCATTAATGAGGTCTCCATTGGAAGCACTCTCATAGACCTAGGGGAAACCATCAATGTTATGACCGCTACTACCTTGGAACAATTACAGTTACAACCTCTTCTTCGACCTACCCCAACCATTTTGGAATTAGCAGATAAGACTAGGGTTATACCTAAAGGAATTTTAGATGATGTCATGGTTACTTTAGCCTCATGGGAGTACCCTGTAGATTTTCTTGTCATTCATTCAAAGGATCCTACCAAAGACCATCTCGTCATTTTGGGAAGACCTTGGCTAGCCACAACCAATGCATTTATTGGCTGTAGAGAAGGAGAAATGACCATCTCGAATGGTCTCTCTATTCAGAAGCTTGCCATTTACGCTCCAGCTCAACCTATTATGGAGAATATATGGTGGCTTGAATTTCCATATGAGAATGAAGATTGGGAAGAACCTGTATTTCCAAGTGACCATGCATGGGTACTTCAGGAGCACTCAACAGAAAATGTGCTAAACCAGTTCATTTCTGCTATCACATGTGTGGATTTTCCACAGTCTTTTCCCCAATTTGAATACATGTTTGGGGAATAATTTCAAGAACAATTAGACCCATCCATTTTTTCTTCGACATATTTTATTTATGATATAGATGAGTCTTCCATGTCTTACACTATGCCCTACAAGATTAGTCCAGGAAAATTTTTACATATAAACTTTGGACTAGATACAAACCAACAGAAATAGTTAGTAGATATTCTTAAAGAACAATCAAGAGAATTTGCCTGGGAATACATTGACATGAAGGGTATACACCTCAACACATGCATCCATCACATATATACCTAGGGGGAAGTAACACCTGTTAGGAAACCCTAGAGAAGGATGAACCCAACACTTAAATACATAGTTAAGGAGGAGATTCAAAACTTGTTAACTGTCGGATTTATCTATCCCATATCCAACAGTAAGTGGGTATCCCCGCTTGTAGTGGTTCCAAAGAAAGTGATCGGGAAATGGATAATTTGTGTTGATTTTCGGGAACTGAACAAGTCCACTTTGAAAGATTACTTTCCTCTCCCTTCCATTGACCAAGTTCTAGATACCTTGTCTAGAAAGAAGTATTTCTCCTTTCTAGATGGGTACATTGGGTACAATCAAATTCTTATAGCACCCGAGGACCAAGACAAGACTACCTTTACTTGTCCTTGGGGCACCTATGCTTATAGGGTCTTACCATTCGGATTGTGTAATGCTCCTGCCACTTTTCAACGAGCAGTATTAGGGATATTTGTCAATATTATTCATGATTGTGTGTAAGTCTACATGGACGACTTCACATTCTATGGCAACACTTACTAGGAAGCCTTAGACAACTTAGAAAAGGTCCTCATCAGATGCCAGGAAATGAACCTATCACTAAGCCATGAAAAGTGAAAAATGTTGTTAACTAAAGGAGTGGTTCTAGGACATCATGTTTCATCTGAAGGGATAAAAGTCGATCCTGCAAATATTGAGGTCATCATCAGACTTCCACCCCCCAAGACTCAGAAAGAGATGAGAAGATTTCTTGGACATGTCGGATATTAATGGCGGTTTATTGAAAATTTTACAAATATTGTTGCACCTATGTTTGGATTATTGATAAAAGATGTTGATTTTGTTTGGACTGAGCAGTGTCAAACTGCCTTCAAAACCCTAAAATCTAAGTTGTCTGTGGCACCAGTTCTTAGAGGGCCCAATTGGACTCTCTCGTTTCATATATCCATTGATGCCTCTGACACCGCAATAGGAGGGGTATTAGGGTAGAAAGAGGACCAACAGTCCTATGCCATTTATTTTGTGAGCAAGAACTTGTCCCCTACCAAGTTAAACTACACAGTTACCGAGAAGGAATTCTTGGCAATTGTTCATGCTATTAACAAGTTTCATCATTACATTATAGGTTATGAATTATTTGTACATACCGATCATTCTTCCATTAGGTTCCTCATGAATAAACCTATAACTAATGGCCAAGTGACTAGGTGGCTCTTGTTATTGCAAGAATTTAATATCATTGTGTTTGACTGACCTGGAAAGGATAATGTAGTAGCTGACTTTCTTTCCCAAATAAAAAATGAGGATGATGATATCCCAGTAGATAATAGTTTCCTAGATGAGCACCTCTTTTCCCTTTCTGTCAATAACCCATGGTTTGCAGATATGGAAAACTATCTGGCCACTAGGAAGTTACCGTCTCATTTGTCACCTCATGAAAAGCATAAAATTATTACACAAAGTGATAATTACTCTTGGGTTGGTCATGATCTTTTTCGCACAGGTCCTGATTTGATTATTTGTAGATGTGTCTGAGAGGACAAGGTACCTAATATACTACGAAGATTTCATGATGTACCATATGGTGGCCATTTTTCTGAAAAATGTACAACATATAAGGTGCTACATTCGGGTTACTATTGACCTAGAATTTTCAAAGATGATGCTAAATATGTGAGAAGTTGTGATAGTTTCCAAAGGATAGGAAAACCTACGTCAGCAGACAAAATGCCTTTACGTGCCCAAGTTATGATAGAACCCTTCGAAAAATGGGCCCTCGATTTTGTAGGACCAATTTCACCCATGTCCCGTAGGAAGAACTATATTTTGGTTTGTACAGACTATATCACCAAATGGGTAGAGGCAAAAGCCCTATTCAGGGCTACAGAGAGGTCTGTTGTCGAATTTATCTATGAAGACATCTTTACCCGCTTCTGTGTCCCTTGTGAAATTGTTACCGAACAAGGCACTCAATTCACTTCCAAGTTGATGAAAGAGCTAACAGATAAATATGGGATTAAACATTGTAAATCTTCTCCATACCACCCACAAGACAATGGTCTGGTAGAATCCACAAACAAAGTTCTGGAAGCCATCTTGACCAAGAATGTTCAGTTACATCACCAAGATTGGGTTGATAGGCTCCCAGAGGTTTTGTGGGTATACATGACTACCTGGAGAAATACCACTGGGCATACCCCTTATGAGTTGGTGTACGGGAAACAAGTACTTTTACCAATAGAATTCCAAGTAAGAACCTTTCATATTGACACAGAATTAGGATTGAACCTAGATGAGGCTTAGAAGCAATGAGCCCTACAATTGAATGAATTGGATGAAATTAGGCAAGATGCCATCCAACGAACAATATTAGTCCAAAACCAGAGAATCAAGTGGCATGACAAGTTTATTAAAAAGAAACACTTCCAACCTGGTGATTGAGCCATGTTGTTTGATTCTTGATTCAAAACCTTCAAAGGTAAACTTACCACCCGTTGGTTGGGCCCTTACGAGGTAGACACTGTATATGACAATGGAGCTGTAAAAATCAAAAAAATTGACGATGGACAAGTCTCCTTTGTGGTAAATGGACACCGACTTAAATTTTGTCATAAGCCATTTCCAAAGAGGATTTTCTACGGGTCATGTCAACCGACAAGGAATTGGCCTTAGTAGATGGGGAAGTCCCCCCTTGTTCTTGAAATTTTTTCCGAATTTCCTACTATATATATGTAAATAGTTTTTGAATTTTGTTAATAAGGCAACTCTAGAGATTTCTGTAAGTATTTATTTCACCAGGAGTACACAGTTTCAAGGATCTTTCTTCAAAAATTGTTACACTTGAATTTTTTGTTTTCTAAAGCATCAAATGAATATTGACTTATTGTAATTAGCCATATTTTTGCAAACATTCTCATTTTTATAAGGCATTCTAAAGCAGTTTCTCTTGAAACTCTTCACCACTGTATAAGGAAGTGATACCATAACTATCAAGCCTAGAGGTCTCTCGTACAGGTTTTTTCCAAGAAACCTGAGTAAGTGAGTCAAGTGTCTTTATCAAAGAATAACAAAGAGGTCTAATTAGCGGTTAGTCATGGAAACATCACAATAACTACAAAAGAAGAAAGTAATTTGAGCCTAGAGATACCTTTATGTTCTTTCTCAATGGTACCATCCACTACACACTAAATATCTTGATTATATCATATATTTAGATAGGCCACATCCTCTTAAGTACCCCTTACATCGGGACAATCACTAAGTAAAATAACGGAAAGTCATCCTCTAACATAAATGTTGGACAACTGAGAGGGGGGGGTGAATCAGTTGTTACCGTGCTTAAACAATTATGATTATTTTAAACTCTTTGCAGAGCACTTAATGACAATCACAATAATGCAGGGAGGTAAGAAATAGAACATTCAACATCAGTCACACATATGAAATATACAGAGACAAATATTTCTTGAGGAAACCCATAAAAGGTAAAAACCTCTTCTTCTTGGTACGATAAGTAATCTTTACATTCTGTACATTATCATACATATGAGCTCCAACTCATTGTGAGGATACAACCTCTGTTTTGCAAGCTGAGAGCACCAAATCTCTATTTTATGTAGCACCAACTAGAAGGAAGCACCAACTCCCTATGTTTCTCTAGCACCCCCTAGAAGGAAGCACCAACTCCCTGGTTTCTCTGGCACCCACTAGAAGGAAGCAACAACTCCCTAAGTGTTCTAGCACCAACTTCCAGTCACACAAGCACCAACCTGTAAAATAGAGAACAACAATTCTCCCTTGCACCACCCTGCCACCTTGATTTCTCTAGCTGCAACCAGATGGAAGCTACAACTCCCTGTGTTCAAGCACCCACTTGAACCTCTGAGGACAAAAATCCTCCCTAGCACCTCCCTACCATCCTAGTATATCAAGTTTTCTTTATATCAATTTATCGCAGTTATACAATATTTATCAATGGCTTACTGTTCTACTACACTACTCTGCTCTACCTTCATCAGTGTCTTCCTGCACACTTTTCCTTGCGCTTTCTGTTCTTCTTCCTTTTATGCTCTTTGTGCCATGTCCATTCAATGCACCATTCCTCTTCTCTGTATTTCAGTTGTTGCACACTGCCTCCTTCTACACACCTGAATCACTCTCAACAATAGCACCCATCTCTTCTTTGTTATGCATATTTATACTATCTGTGCACCTTCTTTGTCCTCCATGCATAGTGCCTCTACATGCTCTTCAATGTGTTGTTGTTCTGTTCATTGGGTTGTTCACTGCCACTCCACTTTTGCTCTTCTTCGCTTGCTCAAGCATCAACATACTCTCTCTATTCTGCATGTTATCCTCGTGTCGAGTCCTCTCCCTGATCATCATGGAAATTCCTCAACTTTTCTGGCATTTATCCCATGCATTCATCATCACTAGGTGTTATGATGACATTCCTTAGCCTGTCTAGCAGTCGAGACTCTTCGTCTTCTCTATCATAGTCGAGCTCATCCTCTCTGTTGTAGTTACAATCTTCAACACTCTTCCATATGTCAATCGCCTCTATGAACAGTCTTCATTCCACTGGCAGATGCCTTGAGACTCTTCAGCTCCTATGGAAATCACACTGAGGCCTCTTTGATTCCTCTGGCAAAAGCCATCAGTGGTTTCTAGCAGTTACAGTGTGAACCTTGAAATGGAGCCTAGCTATGCTAGCTCCTTCCACTTACATGACAACAAGCGGTGACTACCGGAAACATCTACATTTCGGCATTTCAGCATTTTGGCAATTGGCATTTCGGAATTCCTATGATGAAGTGTCTCAACACTCCAAGTCATGATGCCTGAAATGGAGCTTGGTTGCACTAGCTCCTTCCTCCATCTTCCGCAGATGTGACCATTGGCTGTGACCACAACCTTATTTCAAAACATATTTTGCACTTTTTCATTTTGGGGATTTTGTGATGAGTCATCTCGACTCTCCATGTCACGAGCTCCGAAATAGATCTTGTCTTCTATATCTCTGCTCTCCAGCTCTCGAAAATGTGACCACGAGATATGACCACTCTCCAATCAAACAAGCACTTCACTCTCCAAATCAACGGTCCGCGATCCGTGGTGATTAGACGACTATCCTCTACCTCAGGACTTCATCCTTCGAGACTTTGGGGGAGTGATGAAGCTAAAATTCCTGAAGCAAAACTCTCGGAGTGAGGTCACTCTTGCATCACTCGATGACGTGTAGTGACCCGAGTGGCTGCCATGTGTCACTCTAAATTGTGATTTAGAAACTTCATGGGCCTTCGTCGTGCCTAATCAACAGTCCAGATCAAACCTCGATCCAATGACTAGGATTCAACGGCCAGGATCATTTCACAAATTCATGAGCCTTCATTGTGCTTGATTCGAGATTTCGGCATTTCACATTTCGCAACTTCGGGACTTCTTTGATGAAGAGTCTCGACTCTTGACTCCTCCAACTACCGGTATCTGAAACCTTTGTTGATGTGCCTATTTTGGGATTTCAACATTTCGCATTTCGCAACTTCGGGACTCCCGTGATGAAGAGTGTCGACTCTTGACTTCTCCAACTCCCAGTATCCAAAACCTTTGTTGATGTGCCTGTTTCGGGATTTCGGCGTTTCACATTTCGCAACTTCGTGACTCCTGTGATGAAGAGTCTCAACTCTTGACTCCTCCAACTCCTGGTATCCAAAACCTTTGTTGATGTGTCTGTTTTGGGATTTCGGCGTTTCGCATTTCGCGACTTTGGGACTCCTGTGATGAAGAGTCTCAACTCTTGACTCCTCCAACTCCTGGTATCTGAAACCTTTGTTGATGTGCCTGTTTTGGGATTTCATCGTTTCTCATTTCATGATTTTTTGTCGTGAGTTTATTCCTTGACTCCTAGAGTTTACACTTCTAAATGGGATCCAACGATCACTTGTTGAACTTTCCATTGCCATGTCATTATCCCTGTGTTGTTGGTCGTGATCTTTTCCATCAATGACAAGCACACTCTTGCACTCTGCGTACACCTCTGCACTATCTCTTCTGGTCTTCATGAGCTTTCTCTGCTACATCTTCCCAAAATACTTTTGGTTCCCACCTGGCACATTATACCTGTACTCAAGCCATCATCGCTAATGTACTTTCCATCAATGCAAGCATATGTTGCCTATAAAACATGCCAACAATCTCCCCCTTTGGCATTGATGGAAACAAAGGCACCTGGACCTGTTCTTTTCTCCCCCTTTGACATCAATGTCAAAGAAAACACGCTCCCCCTGAGCTGTTGCAGTATTTTTTTGAGGTATCAGATACTCAATCAATACAAACTCCCCCTAATAGGATGGACTCTCTTAGGTGTGATATGGGATGACACCCAGCTTCTGTCGGAGATATTCAAATGGTGTCTTGGCTAGGGGTTTAGTAAAGATGTCTGCAATTTGTTCTGTGGTTGGAATGTAATGGACCTGAACAATCTGATTGGTGACTTGCTCTCTCGGAAAATGATATTTTATGGGAATATGCTTGGTCTTGGAGTGGAATACAGGATTCTTGGACACACTGATGGCACTAGTGTTATCTTAATGAATTGGGATCGGTGCAGCGTATTTTACCTCCAAGTTTGCAAGTGTCTGAAACATCCATAATACCTGAGTGCAATAAGTAGCAACAACAATGTACTCTGCCTCTGTAGTTGATAAATAAATGGAACCTTGTTTTTTACTCAACCATGCTACTAGAGAATCTCCTAAGAAGAACGCACCTCCACTCGTGCTTTTCCTTTCATTCATGCAGTTAGCCAAATCAGCATCTAAGTAGACTAATAATTGAAAATTCCGATTCTTAGGATACCATAGGCCATAGTTCATTGTTTCTTTCAAATATCTGAATATCCTTTTGACAGCTAGCAAGTGACTATGTTTAGGTGCAGACTGATATCTTCCTACCATTCAACATCATGCATTATGTCTAGGTGAGATGTTGTGATGTACAGAAGGTTGCCTATCATTGACCTATATGAACTTTGATCAACATCAGGTGAGTCATCATCCTTTCTTAATTTGCATCCAGTAACCATAGGTGTGCCCACAGGTTTAGAATCTTCCATTTGAAACCTTTTGAACATTTCTCTTAGATATTTTTCTTGAGAAATGAACATCCATTCAGACCTCTAAGTAATTAGCAGACCAAGAAAAAATGCCAGTTCACCTATCATAGACATTTCAAACTCAGACTCCATGGCAGAGGCAAACCATTGTACCAATGAATCCTTATTACATCTGAAGATGATGTCATCTACATAGACCAACATGATGAGCAAATCATTATCCTCTGTTTTGATATATAGATTGTTGTCAATTGTACCTCTCTTGAACCCTTTGTCTTTGAGATATGTATCCAGTATGTGATACTAGGAACGAGGGGCTTGTTTTAACCCATATAAATCTTTCTTCAGCTTGCATACTAAGTCAGGTTTATCAGATAGTTTGAAACCTTCTGGTTGTTCCATATGGACTTCTTCATTTAAATCTCCATTTAGAAAATCTGACTTGACATCCATTTGATAGACTTTAAGCCATTTATGACAAGCATAGGAAAGAAATATTCCGATAGCTTCTAATCTTGCGGGTGCAAATGTTTCATCAAAATCCAGTCCTTCTATTTGAGCATAGCCTTTATAGACCAATCTTTATTTGTTCCTGACAACTTGTCCCTGCTCATTCAACTTATTCTTAAAGATCCATTTGGAACCAATGATATTTTTACCTTCAGGTCTATGAACCATCTCCCACGTATTGTTTTTCTCAATCTGATCAAGGTCATCATTCATTTCTTTAACCCAATGGTCATATTTGCTAGCTTCATTAAAATTCTTGGGTTCCAACATGGATATGAAAGCTATATGTGATTGTTCGGTGTTTTTTATTATCTTTCTCCTGGTTTGTACACCTTTTTCTTTTTCACCAATTATCTGACTTGCAGGATGATTCTTTTGAGTGATTTTGGAGGAGGAATTTGAAGTTGTCTGTTGATTTGAGTCTTTCTGAGTATTTGTGTCTTCATCTGATTCAGAGTCTTCATTTTCTGATTCTTGGACCTGTTCATCTTCAGCTTTAGCTATGTCCTCTGTAGAAGACTCATTATTGTACACCTCTCTTGCTGGGATTCCTTCATCAACTTTTATGTCAATATAGTCAACCATTTTATGCAGCCTCTTATTATAGCATATGTATCCTTTACTGTTTGTAGCATACCCTAAGAAGATACCTTCATCAGCCTTGTCATCATATTTGCCAAGGTTCTCATCATTATTCTTTATGTAACATTTATTCCCAAAGACTTTGAAGTGTTTGATTGAAGCAGGTCTCCCATACCACAGTTCATAAGGTGCCTTGTCACTTTGTGGTCTAAGGTGGGCTTTGTTAAGAACATGGACTATTGTGTGTATTGCTTCTACCCAGTAGGTTTGACCAATGTTCTTCTCATTCATCATTGACCTGGTCATTTGCTGCATTGTTCTGTTTTGCCTCTCAACTACTCCATTTTGTTGTGGAGTTCTTGGGATTGTGTATTCTCTCTTGATCCCATGCTTATCACAGAATTCCTTGAAATCACTTGACATAAATTCTCCTCCTCTGTCTGATC
>ML783103.1:753741-791625 GCA_009831015.1 Picea engelmannii
CTTTCCTACTTGGCAGGGTTTACACATAGAATCTTGGGGCTTTGATATTCTCGGAAGATCTTTTACTGCCTCAAGATTTTTGAGCTTGATTAAGTGGTCAAAGTTTATATGTCCAAGTCTCCTATGTCATAACCAACTTTCATATTGTTTTCTTAGTTGACACTCTTCTCTATCTTCTTTCAGCACATATACATTATTTTTTGTCCTTATGCCTTTGGCCACCACCTGTCCTGAGTTTAAAGACTTTATCTTGCATTCCTTGGATGTGAACACCACTTCACATCCTCTGTCACACATTTGACTTACACTGAGAAGATTATGTTTCAGCCCATCTACAAGCAGAACATCTTGGGATTTTCCTTTTCCATTACTTAAACTCACCATCCCTTTACCCTTTATTTTACCTGGAGCATCATTTCCAAAGGTTACGTTTCCTGATTTGCTTTCACTTAGAGATAGAAACTTACCTTTGTCTCCCATCATATGTTTGGAGCATCCACTATCTATATACCAATGGTTCGTTTGTCTTTGAGCTGACAACACTAATCCACACTTGTCACGTTCTTTCTTCTTCCAAACCTTGACATTTTCAGCAGGGGAATTCAAATCTAGTTCATAGTTCCTTAAGCAACAATCAACATATTTATGTCCATAGTTATGACAGATGTAAAATTCTGGTTCGTCAAATAAAGGATCATAACGATTGTTATGCTTAACCTGTGTCATTTTCCCATCCATCAAGTGATTTGTAGTCTGTGGTGGTTTGTTACTTGGTTGTCTCATTCTTTGTTGTGGTAGATATCTATACCTTGAATGTCTCGATTCCTCATAATTTAATTTTAAAGAATAGTTTACAACTTTATGACCAAAGTTAGAACAAAAGAAACAATATCCATAAAAAAAATGTTGGTACCTGGAAAATGGTTGTATTCTTTGAGAAGGTCGATTTCTTCTACGTTGATGATTTCTTTGAACAGAGAGTACATTATTTCTCTGATCCATAGTTTTAGTTTTGGTACCTCTTTCATTACTCCTCCTAGGTAGATGATTATCTTCTTTTGTTTCTGTAGGTTTTTTGTTGTCATAGATGGTATATTTGACAAACTTGATGGGTTCTTTGTTGCCTGGTTGACCACTACTTGATCCCTCTTCATAATCCAGACCTGTTTTTAGCTTTGGGTTTCTTTGCTGATTCAGAATGGTGGCCAATTCTTCTGATGCTTGGATACTTGAAAGATTATGATGATATAAGGCTTGAAACTTCTCCAACTCTTTCCTGGTTTTCACTACTTCTTTTTCTAGAGCTTCACATCTTGCCTTCTTTTATGATAATTGTTGTTTTAGAATGTCTTTGATTTTCTTTGCCTCTTCTAATTCCACTTTTAGTAGGGCAAAGTCTTCATCAGGCTGTTTACCATCTTTCTCGAACTCTATCAGCAATTGTTTTTTCTTTCTGTTCTTAATTCTGAGTCTATCAATTTCTTCCAAAGCACTGATTAATTCACCTTCCATATCCACCACAGCTTCTTCATCATCCATTTCACCTCCTGTTCATCATCAAAATCTCCCATAGGCATAAAATCATTTAGTTTATCTTCAATAGAGAATTCATTGTCTTCATCCTCTAAAGGATCATCATCATTGTTTACACAAAGACTTTTCTTCCTAAAATTATTCTCTTTAAATAAATTTATGTGTTTGGGCTTCTCCTCATCATCACATGTCTGATCCTTTCTTTTGTGAGGACATTTATTTGCAAAATGACCTATCTTACCACAGTTGAAACATTTGAAAGGCAATTTACTTTTGTATTTGTCTCATCCCTTCTTCAGTCTCTTCACAAATTTTGCTTCAATTTCATCAGGCTCAGAATCCTCATTCTTGTATGCCTTAAATGATGATTCTCTAGAGGTGGGTTTATCTTTAACTATTCTCATTTCATATGCAGTCAATGTTCCTAGAAGTTGATCAAAATCCAAGGTTTTTAGATCGTTGAGTTCTTCTATAGAAGAGACCTTCGAGTTGAACCTATCTGGTAGAGATCTCAAAATTTTCTGAACTAAAGAAGGTTCCTCAATTTTTTCACCAAGTGCTTTCATTGCATTTACCAGTTCTTCAATTCTCAGGAAGTATTTTCCAACAGTTTCATCTTCTTTCATCTTCAATTGTTCAAATTGTACTCTGTAGGTTTGAAGCTTGGCATCCTTTACCTTCTCATTACCTTCATAATTGCTAATGAGTTTGTCCCACATTTCTTTGGCAGTTCCTAGGTGCATAAATTTTATGAATTCTGCTTCTGTAAGACCACTCAAGA
Source organism: Picea engelmannii (assembly GCA_009831015.1). NCBI lineage: Eukaryota > Viridiplantae > Streptophyta > Pinopsida > Pinales > Pinaceae > Picea > Picea engelmannii. The sequence continues at coordinate 756,056 of ML783103.1, forward strand.
TAGCATTCATAGCCTTAGCATTGAATCTAAATTCTAGCTTGTCATCCTTATTAGCTAGTACAACTGGCTTTACATAACCAGTATCTACCACATCCCAGACATCTGCACCTAAAGCCATTATGTAGGTTCTCATTCNCCAGAAGGCAAAGTTTGTTCCATTGAATAGAGGGGCCTTATTGGTTGAATTTCCTTCATGGATTGACATGTTTAAGCTCTAGGATCTACCCTTAGATAAAAGGGGTCGCCTCTGATACCAATTGTTGGACAATTGAGAGGGGGGGGGGTGAATTAGTTGTTACTGTGCTTAAACAATTATGCTTATTTTAAACTCTTTGCAAATCACTTAATGAAAATCACAATAATGCAGGGAGGTAAGCAATAGAACATTCGACATCAGTCACACATATGAAATATACAGAGACAGATATTTCCTAAGGAAGCCCATAAAGGGTAAAAACCTCTTCTTCTTGGTATGATAAGTAATCTTTACATTATGTACATTATCATACATATGAGCTCCAACTCATAGTGAGGCTATAACCTCTATTTTGCAAGTTGCAACTTGTTGAGAGCACCAACTCTCTATTTTCTCTAGCACCAACTAGAAGGAAGCACCAACTCCCTATGTTTCTCTAGCACCCACTAGAAGGAATCACCAACTCCTTGGTTTCTCTAGCACCCACTAGAAGGAAGCAACAACTCCCTAAGTGTTCCATCACTAACTGGATGGAAGCACCAACTTCCATTCACACAGGCACCAACCTGTAAAACAGAGAACAACAGTTCTCCCTTGCACCACCCTGCCACCTTGGTTTCTCTGGATGCAACCAGATGGAAGCTACAACTCCCTGTGTTCAAGTACCCACTTGAACCTCTAAGGAAAACAATCCTCCCTAGCACCTCCCTACCACCCTGGTATATCAAGTTTTATTTATATCAATTTATCACAATGATACAATATTTATCAATGGCTTACCAATCTCATCACTATTCTTCTACACTTCTCTACTCTACCTGCATCAGTGTCTTCCTGCACACTTTTCCTTGTGCTTTCTATTCTTCTGCCTTTTATGCTCTTTGCGCCATGTTCATTCAATGCACCATTCCTCTTCTCTATATTTCAGTTGCTACACACTGCCTCCTTCTACACGCTTGAATCACTCTCAACAATAGCACCCATCTCTTCTTCGTTCTGCGTATTTATACTATCTGTGCACCTTCTTCGTCCTCCATGCATAGTGCCTCTGCATGCTCTTCAACGTGCCACGGTTCTGTTCGTCGGGTTGTTCACTTCCACTCCACTTTTTCTCTACTTCGCTCACTCAAGCATCAACACACTCTCTCTTTTCTGCATGTTCTCCTCGTGTCGAGTCCTCTTCCTGATCATCATGGCAATTCCTCAACTTTTCTAGCGGTTATCCCATGTGTTCATCATCACTGGGTGTTATGCTAAGATTCCTTATCCTATCTAGCAGTCGAGACTCTTCGTCTTCTCTATCATATTCGAGCCCATCCTCTATGTTGCAGCTACAGGCTTCAACGCTCTTCCATCTGTCAATCACCTCTATGAACAGTCTTCATTCCACTGGCAGATGCCTGAGACTCTTCAGCTCCTCTGGAAATCACACTGAGGCCTCTTTGATTCCTCTCATAGAAACCATCAATGGTTTCTAGCAGTTACAGTGTGAACCTTGAAATGGAGCCTAGCTATGCTAGCTCCTTCCACTTACATGACCACTGGCGGTGACCACTAGCTACATCAACATTTCGACATTTTGGCATTCCTATGATGAAGTGTCTTGACACTCCAAGTCATGATCCCCAAAATGGAGCTTGGTTGCACTAGCTCCTTCCTCCATCTTTCACAGATGTGACCACTGGCTGTGACCACAGCCTTATTCAAAAACGTATTTCGCACTTTCGCATTTCGGGGATTGTGTGATGAGCCGTCTTGACTCTCCATGTCACGAGCTCCGAAATAGAGCTTGGCTTCTATAGCTCTTCTCTCCAGCTCTCGACAATGTGACCACAAGATATGACCACTATCCAATCAAACAAGCACTTCGCTCTCCAGATCAATGTTCCATGATCCATGGTGATCGAACGGCTATCCTCTGCCCCGGGACTTCAGCCTTTGATACTTTGGTGGAGTGATGAAGCTAAAACTCCCAAAGCAAAACTCTCGGAGTGAGGTCACTCTTGCATCACTCAATGACCTGTTGTGACCCGAGTGGCTTCCACGTGTCACTCTGAATTGTGATTTGAAACTTCATGGGCCTTCGTCGTGCCTGATCAATGGTCCAAATGAATCCTCGATCCAATAGCTAGGATTCAATGACCAGGATCATTTCACAAATTCACGAGCCTTCATTGTGCCTGATTCAGGATTTCAGCATTTTTCATTTTGCAACTTCGGGACTTCTGTGATGAAGAGTCTCGACTCTTGACTCCTCCAACTCCCGGTATCCGAAACCTTTGTTGATGTGCTTGTTTCGGGATTTCAACATTTCACATTTCGCAACTTCAGGACTCCTATGATGAAGAGTCTCGACTCTTGACTCCTCTAACTCCCGTTATCCGAAACCTTTGTCGATGTGCCTATTTCGGGATTTCGGTGTTTCGCATTTCACAACTTCGTGACTCCTGTGATGAAGAGTCTCAACTCTTGACTCCTCCAACTCCCAGTATCCGAAACCTTTGTTGATGTGCCTTTTTCGGCATTTCGACGTTTCACATTTTGTGACTTCAGGACTATGATGAAGAGTCTCAACTCTTGACAACTCCAACTCCTGGTATCCGAAACCTTTGTTGATGTGCCTATTTTGGGATTTCGGCGTTTCGCATTTTGCAATTTTCTGTCGTGAGTTGCTTCCTTGATTCCTGGAGTTTACTCTTTTGAATGGGATCCAATGATCACTTGTTCAACTTTCCATTTCCATGCCATTAGCCCTGCGTTGTTCATCATGATCTTTGCCATCAATGACAAGCACACTCTTGCACTCTGCGTGCACCTCTACACTATCTCTTCTGGTCTTCATGAGCTTGCTCTGCTACATCTTCCCAATCTGGTGCCCGCCTTGCAAATTATACCTGTACTCAAGCCATCATCACTACTGTACTTTCCATAAATGACAAGCATACGCTGCCTATAAAACATGCCAACAATAAATACCATCCCAATTGAAAAAAAAAAAATTGTTTTCAAAGTTGTTCCCCCATTTTCTTTGATAAAGCAATCTTATACTAATATCTTAAAGGATGGAGGGCCAGTCTCTTAGGGTTTAAGAGGCTAACCCATCGGGATACTAAACAGGTTTGCTGGCAGCGGGTACCAGCCTATGGTATGACTAGGTAAACCTGTCGGAGTACTAAACAGGCTTGTTGGCAGCAGGGCATTCTACCTACCGAGGATGGTAATCTGACATAAATAAATAATAAATTTAAACTTGTCCTGATGTACGACATTACTTGCAGAAAAAGATGACATGAAATATGTGTGGTTAAGCTACGGTTAATGAATCTCATACACTTGTCATTGAGGAATAACTCTAATACTATCTTGAAACTCTCTTTCCTATCTCTTCTTATCTATATATAGGATCTCTTATCCTATAGGTGGGGCCATCTTCTAACCATCTCGTCAAACCAATCTGTGAAATTTATTTCTACACTTGACATACTATAAATCTTCGGCTATTGGGGGATACTGGCTGGTTTCCTATACTTTTGATTGTGAGGTGTCACAATACTTAGGTGTGGGGGAGGGGTTCATGAGCTGACAAATGATAATTTCCTAGAGAAATAGATCTTTGCAAGAATTTTTGTATTATTTCTATGATACAGGTTATTACATTGATAGTCATTTTATTTTTTTATGATTAACTCTTGTGTGTTATAAATTACTGAACATATACTTAACAGACCACTCTTTATCAGTTTATCTTTCATTACAAGTTGCATATTGTAGGTTTGACAATACATGTTTTTTTTCTTGCTATGCCCTATTCATTGTAGGTTTTGACATTATATGTCATATGCAAGAGGGTTGAGTGAGCATGACGGAAAAATAAAAAACCAGGGAACATTCTGCCTTTGCTCATTTACCACTGTGATTGTCAAAAACGTTTAATTTGTAGGCTATCCATTATAGGAAGTGAAAATGTATTTAACACAGAGGTACTGGATGAAGTAACGTATGAGGTTCCATATGAAATCCCATATGAAATGATGTATGAGGTGTCGAACGAAGTTCCATGTGAATTACACACCAGTACCTGTCCTAGATTCCAAGTAACCAGAACTCAATTATATTCAATTGAATTGGTTGCAGGCATTGATTAAAGATGCTTCATATGTTTATGATCAAATGTCCAAGTCAAAAGACTTGGACATGGATCTAACCACGCATCATTACATGGCCCCAAAACAAGCCATCGAATTCAAATTTCCCACACATGGAAGCCTGTGCGCACATGTGTGCAACCCACTCCACTATAATTGCATTCAAAATCGGGTTGGGTAACCATTATCTCCATTTTCCCTTGCCATTTGCTCTCCCTTGCGTTAAGAAATTGTGCCCAACCTCTGCCATTTCGTCCCCTATGAAAAATGCATTCAACCTGTGCTCAATTTGTGCTACTGTTTGGCTTGATTACACCCCTTCTTGGTGAGTTTCACCTCTGTCACAATGCCCAAATGGTACGAACCCTCCTCCTATGCAAACTTGTTTTCCATTCCCAAATTTTCACAGTGCAGAGAATTGTTTTGCGCGCAAGATGGGGGCCATTTTTGTCTATCTTGCAGGGCTACGATGACGACCTCTCCATGCAATTTGCAATTGGTTTCGATGGTAATACAACACATGTAGGGTCTCTTACCTTTGAATTTTTAGAAGAGGCCATTGTTGCAGATACAAAGCTCCCAAGGATGGGAGATAGATGGTTCAAAAATCACCAATTGCCACTCTCAAGTTATAGCAGGGTCTTTAAGCCCAAATTCGAGATCATTTCAGGAGAAAAAGGGTATGCTAAGGAGTGTATAAAGGTGGAATTGATCAACCGCCTCATCGCCATCACAAGGTTAATTACATGTGAAGGTAGATACTCCACCTTCAAAGCTTGTCATTTCAGATTGTTGGCTCATTTTCTGTTCAACAAACCTTTGAACTTCCCCTTCTATTTTCTCAAAAGCTTGGAGAAGATGTCCTCTCAAGTGAGGAATAATGTGACTAACCCCCACAATAGTCTCTTCCACCATGGCTTGATCAAACTCCTCGTTCTAGTCGAACTAGAGAAACAAGGGAAAAATTGGGATGCCTTTATCTACCAATTTTCAAATCCTCACTTGACAGTTAAGATTGGCAAAAAGCCACTTAGCCTAAAAACTATCTCTCCATCCAAGCCTCGCTCTCCAAGAACTCCAAACCCCCTTGCACAAACCCTCTTTTTTCCAGAACAATACCAAAATCTTGTTGATATCCCTACTTCTTCATAGGCTAAAAATACCAAGAGAAAAGACCAAAAGAAGCCTATTGTTAACCCCCTAATGCCTTCACTCTCTCTTGCTCCTACACCTAAAAATCTCTAAGAAGTAATGCAACAAGACTTTCCCATCATTCCCACAAACAAGAGGGGAGCCAATCAATTTGGTAAAGGACCCTTTCGGAAGAGTACCTGGAGCACAAGAACCAAGCCTTATGCAAAACCTCCACCTGCTTTGGACCCTATCCAAGTGTCCTCCGACCTTGAGAGCCCTCACAAGAAACTTAGGGAAGTCTCTGTAGATGGATTAGAGCCACTAAGAAAAACAAAATCAGAACCTACCTCACCTTACCGATCTCCCATCACTCCTACTTCACCCATGCCTACTCTAGATCCTAAAACTGATAGATTGTCCACATCCCTCAAAGGATATAAGCCTTCCTCAGAGATCACCGATTCTGCCCCAACTATAGAGGAGCTACAAAAGGAAAACCATCAGCTTCTCCAACAGTTGGAGGAAAGGAAGACAATAGATACACACCTTCATCATGACAATGCAGTCCTTCAAACAAAAGTTAACTCTCTTCAATGAATGGTCAATGAGATGAACAAATCTAACCGCAGCCTCAAAGCACAGCTGAAGAAACATAAGAGGCATAAGGCAAAGTCTTCACAGCAAGAAGGAGAGGCTTCTAAAGCCGATCCTCCTCAACAAGCCTAGTCACGAGGGGTAACTTCTTTTTGTTTGCAGTGGGACCTACAAAATCGTAAGTGTGGGGGTAATGTTGGGCCTGAGATATGATCACTTTTATGATGATTATTATACACTTTTGCCACATGTACATATGTGTTTTTCATCTTTTGAAGGAGATTTTTGAAGAATTTTATGTTAAAACGGTATGATCGACATAAGGTATGTATGATTCATGTTTAATGATTGTATCGAGTATAATTCATCATGTTTTTATACTTCCAAGGATCTAATTCACAATTTTTTTATTTTACAGGGCGAAAATGCACTACGTTTCTATTTTCGGCACTCAGTCCGACAGTCCTTTCAGCACACGTTCTGGTACCCGATCCGACACTCTGTCCAGCACTATGTATTGCACAAAAATGGAGGGCGACTTGGCGGTTATGGTATTGGCGGCCAATGATGGGAGAATCGGGAACGTGGGTTTTGTTCATGCTTGCCCCCTCCATCTACTGAGCTCCTGACAACTCAATTTTAGTTGTTCAAGAGGGAGATTATTGGCTCGCTCTGTTTTATCAGTTAGGGCATCATTTAATGCAAATTGTCGAATTTTGAAGTGGTTCGACCCTTGTGTGGTCGACCACTTGGTCTGTAAACATTATAAATACCACCGAGGTGGTCAGACATAAGTTAAGTAGCAAAAGCATCAATGTGATAGGTAGAAATACGTTTTTACTCTGTTTTTACATTTTACATTGCCAGGTTATACAAGAACTACGTTCTTGATTTTTTATGGTGAATTCATCTTGCTGAGCGCATGGTGTGCTTTTAGAAAGTGACCACGACTTGTTGGGGGGGCCACCAGCAGTTTGGTAACTGTCTTTGTGTTGTTTATGCATTTCATAGTTTAATTGTTCTCTTTATTTTCCTGTTCATGCATTTTTATTATGTTAATTAGTTTGTTGTTATAATTTAATTGCTTTGACTCTCTTTTGCAGGTTAGTATGATGAATTGTGTTAGCATGCATTAATCTTGTAGTTAGGAACAGATCTGCAGATCCCTAGACTAACCCCATGTGTAGTTAGATATTAGATTATGTCTTTATTTATGATTTTAGAATCAAGTTTAAAATAGAGTTTTAATTAGAATAGAACAAAGTTTTTGTTTGATCTTTCTTTGACAAGGATTTGATGGATGTATAGGATTAATTTCAATTTTTAATCATAGCTTATTTATTTCATTTTTATGTAGAATTGGCTTAGCTAGTTGTTGATTAATGTAGTTGTTAGTTTCCTTTTTAATGTCATGTTTTAATTTATGTTTTTAAGCATTTTCTTATTGTAGTTTGAACTTTGAATTGTTAGAATAGATGTAGCATAGTTTCAATTTATGTAATTTCCTTTCCTAGAATTAAATTGCAGTTATATTTCTTAGTTAATGGTTGAATCTAGTTTTTCTTATGTAGTATAGAAGTACAATGATGATCTCGTTATATTGTTGATGATTAATAAATGAATATGCAGGGTAATTGACTATTGCTTTTGTCATGGCTAAATTCTCATTGGATTGTTTAATCCATACCTTTCACTTTGCTATTGAGATTAGTATTCAGCTTATACCTCTTGAACTTTCCTTTGTTGTCAAGTGCCACCGAGATATTATCCAACACCGAAGACATTCAAACAACCACTAGCATTATATTTGAATTGTCATAGGTTAAAAGATAGTTTTCATGTTTTCATAGGTTAAAGGATAGTTTTCTTGCTTTCATAGGTTAAAATAATAGTTTCATGTTTTCATAGATCAAAAAAGATAGTTTTCCTGCTTTCATAGATCAGAAGAGATAATTTCTTGCTTTCATAGTTTCAAAAGATAGTTTAATTGTTGTTGTAGGATAGATAGTCTTTTCTTTGATAGACTAGATAATAGTTTGCTTATCATAGGTTCAAGACTAGTTGCTAGTTTTCTTGTTTTCAATTAAATAGATTTCCTTTCATGAATTAGAAATAGTTCTAAGTTAAGAACATAGTCCACTTGCCTCTTAGGCTAGATATTTTTTCAATGAGAAGTTTTAATTTGATTGCTTGCAGTAGTTAGTTGTCTATTTTCTTTAGTAGGTTAGTTAGTTGTCTTTTCTTACTTGCCTATTTGCTTTACTAGGTTAGTTAGTTGTCTTTGCTTACTTGTCTATTGATTTAGTAGGGTAGATAGTTTTCTTTTCTTACTTGTTTACTTGCTTTAGTAGGTTAGTTAGGTGCATTTGCTTGCTTGTTTATTTATTTTCTTTCATAGGGTAGTTACTCATTAAATATAGGTTGGAAAGTTAAAGAAGTTTTCTTTTGTCATTTGTTTGTTATGCTTAATAGTTTCTTTTGCTTATTATGAACTAGTTCACTTTACATAGGGTTTGTACTTGCTTTCTTAGAACTATCCATCGATCCTTGGCCCAAAAGTACCTAGGTTACCTAGTTTCAAGTTGCTTAGTAGGGTTTTCTCATTAGATAGTTTTTCTTGAGTAGATTAGCCTTAGATAGGTACCTTCATTAGTTAGACTATACTCCTACCAACCCTTCTACCTTTGGCATATATTTTTCTACAACTCTAAGTTTACTTAACTCAGGTTGACAATTTAATTGAGGGTTTTTAGTGTGTTTTTAGTGCATATATAACACCCATCAAGCCTTCACTCAGAAACAAGGAATCGACTACAAAGAGACTTTTCCCCCTGTAGCTAGGTATACCTCCATTCGAACTATTATTGCTTTAGCTCCCATTCTTGGTTGGAAGCTACATCAGATGGATGTAAAAACAACATTCTTTAATGGAAAGACTGAACATGAGGACTTTGTAGAACAACTAGATGGTTTTGTACTACATAACAAAGGAACTCATGTATGCAAGCTAAGTAAGGCCTTGTATGGTCTTAAGTAGGCTCCCAAATTTTGGTATGATAGGATTGATGGCTTTCTTAAAAGCCTGGGAATTCAGAAAAGTGATATTGATGCAAATTTGTACTTCAAGGTAAGAGGTAACAAACCTGTTATACTAATCATGTATGTTGATGATCTCTTTCTAACAGGATATGAAGGGATAATAGCCATGTGTAAGAGGGATCTAACCTCATAATTCGAGATGAAATACTTAGGCTTGATGCAATACTTCCTAGGATTGGAAGTATGGAAAAGACAAGGCGAGATATTTTTGTCACAAGGAAAATACACAGTGGATGTACTAAAGAGGTTTGGTATGATGGATTGAAAATCCATGTCTACTCTGATGATTACCAACCTGAGGAAGTTGCATGATTCTGATACAGGTTCAGATTTGGTGGATCCTACCATGTATAGGCAACTGATTGGATCATTGATTTACATGACCCACACTAGGCCAGATATATGCCATGCAGTGATTGCAATGAGTCAGTTCATGACTGAACCAAGACAAAGACACTGGGTGGAAGCAAAACACATCTTGAGATATCTCAGAGGGACCATTACTTATGGTCTGAGATATACATCCAGTGGTGGTTTATTTCTGCATGGGTATGCAGATGTTGACTGGGAAAGAAGCCTAGTGGATCGAAAGAGTACTTCCAGATATTACTTCATTTTAGGATCCACTATGATCTCTTGGTAAAGTCGTAGGCAGGGATCCATTGCACAAAGTACAATAGAGGCTGAGTACATTAAGTGATTCTAGCAAGGAAGCAGTATGGCTCATAAAATTGGTTTCTGGGTTGTTTGGAGACAAGCTCGAGACGACAGTGGTTCACTGTGATAATCAAAGTTGCATAAAATTGATAGATAACTCGGTATTTCATGACAGGTCAAAACATATTGACATGAGGTACCACTACATCCGAGACTTGGTCCAGAGAAAAACTATAAAGTTACAGTACATATCCACGAGCGAGCAGGTAGTTGATATCCTGACCAAGCCTCTGACCTCAAGACAGTTTGTGCAGCTCAAAGGCAAGTTGGGTGTGACTGAGAATGACTCCCTCGCTGAGAGGGAGTGTTAAATTTGGAAGCATCGACAGTCATTCTCCAATGAGAGACCATATGGGCCACCCTGAGGCTAGCCAGGGAGATTTGGAGAATCAACCAGTCTTGTGAGGTATTGAAAAAAGCTAGGGGAAATGTACAACCTCTGTGATTCAAACCAAAAGTCAAGACGAACAAGATTCTATGTGATTCTAATGAAAAAGTCAAGGGGGACGTACAACCTTTGTGAGCATAGACAGTCTACTGAAAAAGTCATGGGGAACGTACAACCTCTGTGAGCATAGAGAGACTAGTGAAAAGGTTAGGGGAACGTACAACCTCTGTGAGCCTAGTCAAACCTTGTGAGCCATGAGAAAAAATCAAGGCATCTAGCAAAATTTAGGTTGAATATAAAATTCCTATGAGCTAGAAACAAATGATATTCCTAATATTTCAAATGATATTTCAATTGATCTAGTGCGTTGACACGTGTAACATTATCCACCATGAAGAGAATTTTGAATTTCCTTGTAAAGAGTCGAGTTGTAACTAAAGTCTCGAGTCTAGTTCTATTTTTGAACTAAAGTGTAATGCTGAGTTGTAACCTAAGTCTTAATTCTAGTTCTATTTTTGAACTAAAGTGTAATGTTGAGTTGCAACTGAAGTATCAATTCTAGTTCTATTTTCAAACTAAAGTGTAATGTTGAGTTGTAACTAAAGTCTCAAGTCTAGTTCTATTTTTGAACTAAAGTATATCAGTCTCAAGTCTAGTTTTATTTTCAAACTAAAGTGTAATGCAGAGTTGTAACTGAAGTCTCAAGTCTAGTTCTATTTTCGAACTAAATTATACCAGTCTCAATTCTAGTTCTAAGTTCGAACTAAAGTATGAAGCTGAGTTATGATTAAAGCATGCAAACATGTTACTATTTTGAGTCTCTCCTCTTCTTCTCTTCATCCTATATAAGTAGAGGTTGACCCCACTCTTCAACACAGTTTTGGTATGCAGGTTAAGGGAGAATAAATAGAGGAGCATATCATTGATAAAGAGGCAGTATACCAAAGAATCATATCAGTGTTGTATATCAGCAATAGAGGCTGCATATCATAGGCATATATCAGCAACATATATGTGTTGTATATCAACAATAGAGGCAACATATCAGAGGTGTATTTCAGCAAGGTCTCTTAGTTATTTGTTAGGTCAGAGTCATCTTGGAAATCTCTTTAAGAGAAAAACATTCATGGTGGATATTTGTAAGTGATCTTACATTATTAATGCAATAAAGGAATACCGTTTATTGGGGCTTTTCTCCCTGTACAGGGTTTCCCCAGGGTATATGTGTTGTTGATGTGCATGCTTACTTATCTACATAGTTATTTATATTTGATTATGATTTGGTATTGTTGAAGTGTATTAAGTTGGAATCAAAGTGTTGAAGAAAATAAAAGAATTAATCCACATAAGAAATCAAGATCATAATTTAACAAATCATCCATATCTATAACATGAAAATATGAATGCAACACATATTTATCCATAGTGATCTTCAAATATTTAAAAATTTGAACATGTTTATCAACAACCAATGTGTTGTCAATATTCTTTGCGGGAACTTGCAATCTATCAACCAACTAAACATTGATAAAATTGCGTTGGCAACTAGGGTTAATAGAAACAATGACATTTTATTTATGAATACAACCATGAACCTATAATATAGATTTGTCACATGAAAATAAACCCTTGGTGTTCTCTATATCCTTATTTTTTCCATGATACCACCTATCTAACAATAGTTTTTCAAATTCTTCATTGGAGAGTGTCATCATCTCCTTATAATCAAGTAATTTCTACCAAATGGTAGCATCACCTTGTAATTTGAGAGCTACCCAATGGGGAAAATTATCTTCCCATGCTGACTTTAGTTCCTTAACAAATGTTTCAATACTAGGGCCATCACATTTCCCTATAAAATACATCTTGCTATGAAACACCCCAAAAATAGAACAAGGGTTTAAAAATAAATTACTGCAGAAAATCGTGGCTTTTTTCGGAAAACCCTGAAAAACTGTTGAATTTAAAATGCTCATAACTTTACTTCCCGGACTTCGTTTCAGTCATTTTTTTTTTTAAATTGGGTATTTTTCCGAGAGGAATTCAAATATACAATTTTTTTGGCCAAATTATACATAGAAATTTTCAGATATGAACCTAAAGTGTGACTCCCTCTTTTTTCCCTAGAAAAAATCTACAAAAAGAGCAAACAATTATTCCCTTCTTTGGCCAAGGAAAGTGATTTGATCCCAATTGTTAAGTACCTGATTAGATATGAAGATAAATATCAAAATAAACCAATAATAAACACCAACCCATTCACCAAATATTGAACACAAGAAATAGTGAAAACCCTTGAGGTAGGGTAACACCATATATTATTCATTATGGAAGGAATGCACTCCTCAAGCAATACTTGCTTGTTACAATGACCATATTATTCACTATATTTCATTACATTGCTTACACTTGTTTATATATCTCTCTCTATCTCCTAGGAACCTTCTAGAGATAATTCTCACATTTATTACATATAACTACCATAGTGGGCCTTTATTAATATAGTGGACCCAGTCCACCTTACATTGAATGACCACATTCTCATATATTAACTCACTTCCACTAATAACACATAACCATATTCCTAGTACCTCCCTAGGTACCCCATATTACCTCCCTAGGTATACTACATTGTTTCCCTGATTAGCACTTATGTTGGGAATTTTCAAAAGGGTGCTAGTTCAATTAGCAACATTTTTGGTGTCATTGTCGAGGATACATTGCATCTCTCATTTTTTTCTAGTTTATTCTTACATGTGTATATTGATGATATTTTTTTGAATTCTAACCTTGATTGTCTCATCTAGCGACTCGAATTAAAGAAAATATAACAAAGAGGTACTCTATAATCTCTAACTCCCAAGTTTTTTTTTTTTTTTTAATGTCTGGCGGAATCAGCAACTAGTTGGGCATGTACTTGCATTACATGTGGTCGTGTTATCCAAATTGTACCACTATAACCTCTAGGTGTGCCCATGATTCCCCTTACACGGCACACAGGGTAAGTCGGGGGGATTTGAACTCGAAACCTCATGGAACTTCATATCACTTCATATTCACGGCACTTGCCAATTGAGCTGCCCCCCAGGGGAAACTCCCAAGGTATTGTTGATCTTGTGCCTAAACCTAAGATTTATTATTAAAGAAGAAGATATACACATGTAATAACAAAGAATTAAATAATCAATTAGGAATTGAATTTTTACAAGATATAAGAAGATTATTTGTTGATAATTCAATTTTCCTAACTAAAAATCAAACGGTTTCTCCTTGGTTCAATGATTTCTATAAACCATTTATTTCACTAAAATTGCAGGTCAGCCTCATGATTTACCTACTTCATTGGAAAAAATGCATGTTTTTCATGGTCATAATGTTAATGGTCCTAAAGAACATTGGAATTCTTTTATGGATTATGTTAGAAGTCTTGGGATTTCTCATATTGATGTAATTTATTAAAAAAAAATTCTTTATCATTGAAGAAAGATGATAGAAATTGATTTCTTGGATTACCTAATAATAATGTAAATTCACTTGATGCTTGTAGAAATCCTTTCTTTGATATATGGTTGGAAATAAAATATAGTAGAATTCTTTTGAATTCTTTGACTGATATAAAAAGAAATGAAAATGTGACTATGGATGAATTTAATCCTAGATTTGATAAATTTGTTCAATACATCCATCAAAATCATAGGCCTAACCTAGGCTCCATATTTTTTGTATTACCTTAACTCTTTCCAAGGCTAGTTCATTTTCTTTGAAAATGAATCCAATCCTAGTGATCTGATGGAGGCTAAAAAAATTGCTAAGATTTTGGATGACAATTGTACTTTGTCAAGGAAACCGGATATCCTAAACCCTCCTAGATCCAAAGATAATCCTAAACCTAAAGTTTTTCATTCTATTGATCCCTCTCCTGACTCTTTCACCACCATCCTAGAGGGAATGAAAAGGTTAAAACTGAATTTCACATAGAAAATGAATACTTTGTAGAATAGATTGGTTTTGCATGAGAGAAATCAACAATAAAACATGTTTCCTCCTAGAAATGGGTATCGGGGCCCTCCTCCAACTCAAATACCTCTTGCAACATTGTATCCAAGCAATATCATCGATTAAAAAATGCATTACTATTGTCAAGCTTGTAACGGTTTTCATGATGAAAGAACTTGTGCTAAATATATTGAAATGATGAAGGCTAGTTCTCAAAATAATAATGGATATTTGGATTCTTGCAACACTATGTCAAATGAAATAAAATTGTTTCACTTGTCCCAAGAAAATACACAACAGGTTAAGGAAAATTCCATAGAAGGAAAAGGGGTTATTTCATTATTTTGGTGAGAAATATTCCCTCGAGGAAATTAAGAAAATGTATGCATAGAGATTTAATGGTATAACTTATCAAACAAGAAGAGGTAATCCTCCTTAAGGATATCAACAAGGTCATCATGAATTTTCTCACAAATATAATAAACCTATAGGACCAAGCATGGAGATAAATCAAAGTAATCCTTCAATGAATAACAACTTAAATATAAAGTTGGATGTAACCAGTTGGATGGGTAATGATACAGTGCCAATTCTCATTGTTGAGTTAACAAATATTCCTTCTGTAAGAGAAAAAATTAAGGAATTTGTGTGGCTTGAGGTAGCAAGTAAATCAACCCAAGTTGCAAATGAAAGTGAATATGCCCCTATTATTCTTCAAATGATGAATCATGAAGGAATCAAGAACCTGATCCATCAACAATTTTTCATATCCTTGGTGGTTGATCATTTACTATTGCATAATTATATGTTGGATTTGGGAGCCTCCAAAATATGTGGTTTCTCTTAATGTGATTAATCAATTGGGACCTAAAACCACCAGACCATATAGAAACACATGTCCTATGAATTCTAGAGAAGTAAAATTATGCAGTTTGATCAAGGATATTCATGTGAGTTTAGCATTTTTTCAGGATATTTCTCTGACTATGGATGTGGTTGTCATTGAGGTTCTATATGTTTGGGGAATTATTTTATCCTACAAGTGGGTCATTAATCTTGGATAATATTGGAGGTAGCATCCAAACGGACCTATATTATCCTACTATCCCCACTTATGAGAATGCTTATGTGACCTTGTACCGTGAGAAAATGAGAAAGTATCATATAAAAGACCCCTTATATCCTATGAGTGAATTGGTTTGATATGAAGAAGACTTAGTATCTTATAGTGTGCTTGCAACTGAGATAGCTCCCCAAGAATATGTCAACATTTCTTGGAAAATGAAATTTGACCGAACTAAGTTTGGAATAGGGGTTGGTGTAGGAATAACATTTCTTTCTCCCCAAGGTGACACTTTGTGTTATTCCTTTTGTTCATATATTGAAGCAATGATCAACATAGATGAATATGAAACCATGTTTTTCAGATTAAATAAAACTAAATACATTGGAATTAAGATTATCCAAGGCCTGCAAGTAAAGAATCAATTTACATGCAATAATGATAAATTAAAGAGGTGTAGAAATGCAATATGGGATACCATGGAATGGTTTTATGCTAGTCTTTGGAAGCAGAGAATAGGATGTTTAATGAGAAAGTTGATGCTTTAGTTGTAGCCACTTCAACTCTTCAATATTGCAAGGATTTGTTGAAAGGTGGGAATTTATAAATCATTTTTAGACCTTGCGTACCCAACAATGTTGAAAATTTGAAATTTTTTGACGATGATTCCCAAATTATAAGATTCATTAAAAACCTTCAAGAGTTTGATGAAAATGAGATTGATCATAGAGAAGGAGTAGAGTATCAAGAGTAGTTGATAGATAAGAGGATTCTTGGTCACCTTGTTCCTTTGGAAAGGATGTTTGATAGACAAGACATGTACAAGGAAAAGAGATGGTTAAACCTGATGAGTACATGGAATTTAATATCATTTCCCCAAAAAGTATGAAGATTATGAAAATTATCGAAGGAAATTCAAGTGAATAAAGAAGGGAAACTGAGAATTTAATCTGATAATATATATATGTCTTCACTTGGTCCTATGATGATTTCAAATCTTACAAAAGTGATATTATACAGCGCATTGTACCTTTGAAGGAGGATTCCAAGCCCTTCCAATAAAATTTGAGACATATTAATCCAAAGTAGGCTCCCCTCATTGTTACACATTATTTTCATCATCCCTATGACCGTTAATGATGTAAACCTATATGTTTCCTTCAAAGGGGTCAATGGCCTGAGTTCCTGAAGAAAGAAGGGAGAAGAACTTTTCCTGAGAAAAGAAGTTGCATTCTCCTTTGTAAAAACCCTATTAAAGAGGATGTTCGCAGGTTGCTATATAAGCAGGGTGCGAAAATGCCTGATTTTCGCAGGCTGCACCATATCTAGGTCGCGAAGTGTTCGTAGGTTGCTATATAGGCAGGGTTCGAAAATGATCATACGTGGGGAAAATGAGCATCTTCTCGATGCTTCTAGAAGGAGAAACTTCCATGGTGAGGTGGCATCCGAATGGTTTGGATATTACTCGCTTTCATGATTTAGTAGGATCATCCTAACCTCCTCACCTTATCCTCTTCAACTTATAAAAGGAGAGGAGCTCTCATGGAGATGGTTAGCTTTTGATTTTGGAGCTTGGATTGGATTGAGATTTGGAGATTGTTAGCTTGGCTAGATGAGCTACTTTGTCAAGATAGATTGTGAATATTATCAGATCTATGCTCTCAGAATTCTTGGAGTGGAAGTGTGTGGGGAACGAAGGACAGTTGGAAGGACCTTACAACATCAAGGCCATGGTTGTAATCTCTCTTTCACATTTAATATGATATAGTAATATGATTCTTTCCTATAAATCTTGTTGTGTTTTATTGTATGATTCCTTGATCACATACATAGGTTTATATTGAGTTTATGCTATTACTATCACTTTGGTTGGTTGCGTTCTTTTGCAGGATCATCAAAACACCATATTTTCCACGCCATTTTCCTCTTGAGTAACAATAGCCATAAAATAAAGTGCTTATAAAATTTGATTACACATTTTTATATTTTCTGGTAGCAAACCTACATTAGATTAGTTGTAGGGATTTGGAATAGGTGTGAAATATAACTTTCCAAAGCTGCAAACAAACATAGTATATTGTGATAGGGAGAGTTAAATCCACTTACTACATTTTGTCCTGGGAAGCCCTTCTCACACAAGGGTCAATCAGGAGGTCGCATTAAGACTGGCAGAGTTACTCACCCTGCTTTGTTGGTCTTGGTGTAGTGATTGCACATATTATGGTGGTTGCTTGAAGGTATACCCACAATTATGAGTAGAAGCCTTTTGAGTTGATTTCAGCCTAGATACCCTACCTTTGTGCGTAGATAGGACTCTCGTCTATTTCCCCAGGCATCATTGTAGTAATTGGTAACCTTAGTGGCCTATCTCTTTAGGTTCTTTACGTGAGGTGACTGTGGAGGGGGAAGTATTCATGGTACCTGGAATCGACGTTGGCCAAACTCACTCGATCTCCTTGGAGGGTATACCCACGATTATGTGTGGGAGCTTGCACCAAGGCATAAGTTCGTTAAGTTTGTCATCAACGTAACTTTTCCACCCGCTCTATCTCATCCCCTTCTTACTTTGTTCCCGCGATGCTTGATTTCACCACCAACTAGTGTGCTCATTGTGAGAAGGTTTTGTTTGCTTGTTTTCTTACTAGATTTTTAACGTGTGTTGTTTGTTTTCCCTAGTGGACTCTAGATTGGATCTTTATTTTTATGGCGTCAATTCTCAGAATGAACAATGAAGGAACTCCTTTTCCAAGGGAACCTTTTTTTTTTCCTTCTTACAGAAACATTGGTCCTCCTCATATTGCTACTTTGAGCCTTCCAAGTCTCACAATTGGATTACCGGTATGGTTTTTTTCCACTCAGGTACTCCTGAATGCAGTTAATGCTTCAGCCACAAGCACTTCCCCCCAAGAGCATCAACCTCATGTTGATCCTTCACCTTCTTCACCAGTAAGGTCTTTTTTTCCTTCTTCGCTTGCAAGGTTGCCTTTCGTTTCATCTTCTTCATCGAGTGAAAGTTCTGAAGCTAGTAACCTGGTGAATAAGAAGAAGAAGAAAGATAAACAAGGGTCAAAATCTACAACCACTGTCAAACATGTTGGAAAACAACGAGTTACTGTTAATCATGTTGGGAGTGTTGATGATGTCAAGATCACCCAAACAACTCATAAGCCCAAGTACCCTTGCAGGCTTTGTAAGGGTAGCCATATTCTTAAGGATTGCCTTGGTCTATCCAAGGTTATAGAAGTATGGTCTACACACCCTAACAAACCCATGTCATCAGCCCTTGAACAACATGTGGATGACCTCCCGTCAACTAGTCACAATACTGTTGGGAAGAAGAAAAGTAGAGTCAAGTTCTCATGTATGTTATGCAAAGGGAGTCATCTAACTCACCTTTGCCCTCATATGGACAAAGCCTCAAAATTACTGGAAGACATGACTGTTTCACAGCCTCAACTTCCAGCTAATTATCATAAGTTTTCTCTCAGCCCCCCTATAGTTGATGGAATGATCAATCTGGACCCGTCGCTAGTCAATCCGATTGATCATGTCGTCAATCTGGTCACGTCCTTAATTGAACCAGTTGACAAAGTGGTCGATCTGATCCCATCTTTAGTCGATCCCAATCTCCCTTTATAAAGTGTTAACAAAGTGGTTGATCTGATCCAATCTTCGGTCGATCCCACTCTCCTGTTAGAGAGTGAAACCCAAGCGGTCGATCTGTTTCCACCTGTCGACCCCATTCTCCCCTTGGACATTGAAACCCAAGTGGTCGATCTGATCTCTCCATCAGTCAATCCTACTCTCCCTCTAGAGAGTAAACCCGATACTACCCATGTTTTTCTCGTTCATACAGAATCTACCATGTCAGTGGGTATTCCTCCTTCTCCCATGGAACCCCCTCCAAGTAATGAGGCCATCCATTTTGATTGGGGTGTGCTAATTGGACCTCATCTTCCCTCTCACATTCCTTTCTAGATTACAATACAGGTTTGTGGTTGAGATGTTCCTTAGACACTGATATATGAAGGTGCATCCATTAGTATTTTTTTCTCTTTTGCTTGGCAAGCTGTGGGTTTTCCTCATCTTGTGTCGGTTACACAGAATTTGTTAGCTTTTAACAGAAGAACTAGTCAACCTTTAGGGACCCTTCCTCAGTTTCCTCTAACTTTGGGAGGGAAAACTGTGTTTATTGACATCATGGTAGTCCAAGACCCCTTGGATTTCACTTTACTCCTTGGGCAATATTATGTCTATGCCATGAAACCTATTGTGTCTACTCTTTTTCGTGTGATATTTTTCCCTCATGATGGACGAGTTGTGACTATTGATCAACTTTCATTCATTGACCCCAAATAGATTTCCTCCCTAAATGGTTCTTATATGCAAATGGTATCACCCCCACCATAGGTCAAATATGTGGCGTTGTCGCCCATGGCTTCAACTTCTGATGACTTAGATCCAGTAGTTGACATGGTGATCTCTTCAATAGGGTTGTTAGAACCTAATCTCTTTACTCTTGTCGTGACCCTCGACATGGTGTCCTTCCAGAGTGTGTTTCTTCCTTCCATTGAAGACCTCTTGGAATCCATGACCAAGTTTTGTCCCTTGACATGGTGTCATTCCAAAGCATTGTCCTCTTGAAATCCATGATCAAGAAGAGAGACTCTAAGGATAGTTTTTTTCATCTCTGAGGAAACCTCGTTAAAAAATGAAACATAGATCTTTGAGCATGGTTTTTTTATTTCAAGCTCGTTAAAAAATGAAACCACTTATGAGGATAGTTTTTCCGTCTCTGTGGCAACCTCATTACAAAATAAAACATAGGTTATGAGCATAGTTCTTGTTTCTGTGTCAAGCTCGTTAAAAAATGAAATAGTTTTCCCCCTCTCTATTTGAGTCAAGTCCTTCGTCTAGTATTTGAAGCTTCATTTCATTCTCCTTTGCAATTGGATGAAATGAAGCTTGGGGGGCATCTGGACTTCATGTTGAAGTTGAGTTGCTAGCTTCATAAGTTGGGGGCTAAGTACCAACCATGTGAATTCATGGATAATGCATTGGGAAGTTCAAGAATAGATTTTACTTTGGTTCAAGCTTGTGTAAAAATGAAACCACCTACCTCAAGCATAGTTTTCCGCTGGTTCAAGCTTGTGTAAATATGAAACCAGGTCCAAGCACAATTTTTTTTTTAGTTTTAAGCTTGTGAAAAAATAAAATCTATCCCAAACATAGTTTTGTTTTGTTTTAAATCTTACGTAAAAATGAAAACAATCCCTAGCTTAGTCTTTGTTCTTTGTCATGCTCGTAAATCAATGAGAATGTAACTGAGTATACTTTTATCACTTTTTCGGACTCGTAAAGGTTATACGAAAAAGGAACCCACTGGAGTTCCCTTTAAGCTCTTTTCAGACTCTCTAAACATGAAAAGATTGTCGAGCGACCTTTTTCTGTTCACGCTCGTAAAAGTATTTGAATAAAACGTTCGATGGGAGATATTTTATCACTTTTTCGGTACTGTCAAACTATTTTATGAAAAAGGAACTGAGAGAGTTCTCTTTAAGTGTTTTTCAGACTCCATAAACATGAAAAAACCCCAAGTTTTCTTTCTTTGGACTCGTAAAACAAACATCGAAAGGCCCATATGGGATCAGACCACTCCTTCCTAGGGTTCGTTAAACATACTCTGAGGGACATATCTAAAGGATTAGCTTACATTACAAGCATATGTTATCCTCCTCAATCTTGCGTAAAAATAAAGAGGTACTCGCCAAAAATGGTGGGGGAAAAAATTGGGAAATAAATATGTCTAAACCTGTATTCCATGGAAGAGTCACTTTTGAACATGACACCCTTTCACTTGCCTTGTGTCTAGGTTGGAAAATCCACTTGTCTCTTGATCATACTCCTTTATAAGATTACAAATCGGTCTGTGATCCCTATTGTTGAGTCAGTGTTTCCAAGACATTTGTCGTGTCGTCAATATCTGCAAAGAGAAGTTCAAACCCATAAATCCTTCTATTGCATCGACCATTTCTACAGTCCTTAAATAATTCTATTGCATCGACCATTTATGCATTCCTTAAATCATTCTATTGCATTGGCCATCCTTGAGTCAGTCCTAAATCACTTGTTACTCTGATCTACATCAAATCTTGTTACTTGTTTCGTGTCATTGATGTGGGATACATTAAGTCCCTCTTGTGATGAGTCTTTTCCTGTCAACTTCAACTCATTATCCAGGAATTAGACTTAGAAACTAATTGGTACCTTGAAACTTGCATGCCTCAATGGTAGGTTTCCTCGCTTTCGACAGTGGGTTTTCATTATCGACCCTTGATCGAGATATTCCATTGAGTGTTCAACCTCAGCTCATTGATTCACATTCGTTGGATTGTACCAAAGTACCTTGGGAGTCATTTACATTAATGGTGATTTCCCTCACACTTGTTAACGATACACTAATGACCGGTAATCAAGTGGTTTCTACCATGTTCGACTTCAACACATATATTCACATGGTTAGATTTGTACTATAGAGTGGTGGAGATGAAGACCCTGGATATTTTTTGACAGATCCAGGTTGCGTTGGAGTATATTCAATGTACTTTTACATAGATCCACATTGTATATATGGTGGCTATGTTCAAATATTTGAGTCTTTAACACATAGATCCACAATGTATTTTTGGCGGCTATGTTCAGATTTGAGTCATACTGGCATGGATCCACAGTGTATGTTTGGTGGCCATGACCTGTCTTACTTGACATGGATCTTCGCATGTCGACATTTATGCTCTGAGTCATTTGTATTCTAAGTATGGGAATGCCTACCTCAGTGATGATATATTATTGTACTGTATTTCCTTGTTGATTGGCAGGTTTCTGACCGACTGTTCCTTGTTCCCTACACACACTCGACAAAGTATTTCAGCTATCACTCTATTCTAGCTTCATACTTTGGAGGGCTCTCTGTTACACATTATTTTCGTCGTCCCTATGACCGTTAATGATGTAAACCTATATGTTTCCTTCAGAGGGGTCAGTGGCCTGAGTTCCTGAAGAAAGAAGGGAGAAGAACTTTTCCTGAGAAAAGAAGTTGCATTCTCCTTTGTAAAAACCCTATTAAAGAGGATGTTTGCAGGTTGCTATATAGGCAGGGTGCGAAAATGCCTTATTTTCACAGGCGGCACCATACCTAGGTAGCGAAGTGTTCGCAGGTTTCTACATAGGCAGGGTGCGAAAATGCTCATACGTGGGAAAAACGAGCATCTTCTTGATGCTTCTAGAAGGAGAAACTTCCATGGTGAGGTGGCATATGAATGGTTTGGATCTTACTAGCTTTCATGATTTAGTGGGATCATCCTAACCTCCTCACCTTATCCTCTTCAAATTATAGAAGGAGAGGATCTCTCATGGAGATGGTTAGATTTTGATTTTGGAGCTTGGATTGGATTGAGTTTTGGAGATTGTTAGCTTGGCTAGATGAGCCACTTTGTCAAGACAGATTGTGAATATTATCAAATCTATGCTCTCAGAATTCTTGGAGTGGAAGTGTGTGGGGAACGAAGGACAATTGGAAGGGACCCTACAACATCAAGGCCATGGTTGTAATCTCTCTTTCACATTTAATATGATACAGTAATATGATTCTTTCCTATAAATCTTGTTGTGTTTTATTGTATGATTCCTTGATCACATACATAGGTTTATATTGAGTTTATGCTATTACTATCACTTTGGCTGGTTGCGTTCTTTTGCAAGATCATAATTGTATGAATGTTGGAACGGAGCTAGGATGGCGATGGTGAGAGGAAGCAATGTTTAAATGGTATGTCACCTATCCCTCTTTAGTTAGTAAATTCAATATTTAAAACTTAAGGAAAGCATCATGTTCTGGTGTGTTTTGTTCTAGATCTAGGTGGATCTAGCTAGATCAGTTAGTTTCCACACCTACCGATTTATCCTATAGCACTCATTCAAAAAGAGTTACAGAAGTTTCTTGAAGCAAAGATAGTTTCCCCTATAAGGAATTCAACCTAATTATCCAACCTTGTAGTGGTGAGAACAAATACATGTGAGATTAGACTATATGTTTTAAAGAAATATAAATGTATCGTCTGAAAAAGATAACTTCCCATTTCCAAACTTGGATAATTTATTGCAAAGAATTATAGGGTCGACAATGATGTCATTTTTTGGATGGATGAATATCATTCAAGAAATTCCCTTGCCTTAGAACAAGAAATCCATGTAGTTGTTTTTTGGAAAAATCAACTTTGTTTGAAGTTATCCAAAATTTGAGAAAAATAACAAATCCCATAAACAAGTTTATTAAGAAATACGCAGATTTAAAATGGGATGAGAATAGAATGTCATATTTTGAGTCTTTCAAAGAAGCCATTGTGAAATCCCTAATGTTAGTAAATCTATATTATTCAATGGATTTCCATTTTTTCTCATTTTCCTCAAAGGATACCATTATGAGTGTTTTTCTTTAGAAGAATGATCAAGGTGAAGATAGATTTTATGAGTAAAGTTCTTACAAACACTAAATTGAGGCATTCAATAATGGAAAAGAAATTCTACCATGTTGTTAAGTCGCTAAAACATTTTAGAAACTATGTGGGTTATTCAAGGATAATTTCCTATGTTCTCCACTCTATAGTAAAATATATTTTGGCTCAACAAGATCGTTTGGGAACTAGAATCAAGTGGGTGTCTAATATTCAAGAGTATGATTTGGAAAATGAACCCATTGAGTTGATCAAGGGTCAAGTATTACCCCAGATGATGGTAGAAGGAAACGAAGTCTCCAGTGGAATGAAAGAAGAACATTTCCATATGATCTCGGTGGTTTTGGAATAATTGGAATGTCATGATTGGTATGCATATATCATTTATTATCTTAAAAATATTATGATTTCAATTCACCTAAAAGATCATAAAATAAGAGCATCAATATTGAAGGCGTCCAAATTTTGTTTTATCAACCAAGGCCTTGGATGGAGAAATATAGATGGATTAATCCTTAAATGTGTAGAACTTGAAGAGTCTGGTAATTTAATGAATGAGTTTCATGAGGATTTATGTGGTGGACCTCATTCAGAAAGAACCCTCACGCACAAGATTTTAAGAGGTGGTTTATATTGGCCAACTATATTTTCAAATGTCCACAAGTTTGTAAGATCGTGCCAGACTTGTCAACTCTTTACAAGAAATAAAAAGCTAAAAACCCTTCCTTTGTATCCAATTATAATGGAAGCACCCTTCCAACAATGGGTCCTTGATTTTATTGGAGAATTTTAAAGATAATTCTATAAATGGTTACAAATGGATTCATGTAACTACAAACTACTTCAAAAAGTGGGTTGAAGCTATACCAACCTAGAAGTATATAGATATGGGTTTTATATATTTCTTGGAAGAGAATATCATCACTTGTTTTGGAGTGCTAAAAACGATGATTGTTGACAATGCCAAATCCTTCAGTTCTTTAGATTCGTCATGATTTCGTCTCAACTATGTCATTATCCTATCCCACTCCTCTAGCTATTACCCTCAAGGAAATGGTCTCGTTAAGTCAAGTAGTATCTATTTGATGACCATCATTAATAATATGGTGGGGGACAACAAGAAAAGTTAGGATAGCAAGATAAAGTATTCTCTATGGGATGATAGAATAACTAAGAAATATCCCACTGGAAAGGGCCCATTTGAGTTAGTTTATGGGATCGATGTAACATTTCCAGTTCACATGAATATCCAAGTTTACAAGTTAATGCAACGGTTCTCATCCAATCAAGATGCAATGCAAAATAGATGCAACCGGTTGATCGAGCTAGATGTGAATCGAAGATGTGCCTTTGATCATCTAGCAAAGAGTCAAGAAAATACGAAGGCAAATTTCAATAAGAAGGCTTTCCCAAGAAATTTCCAAAAAGGTGATCATGTTCTCATGTGGAAAAAAAGAAATGATAAGGCAGGTAAGCATGGTAAGTTTGAAATTATTTGTTGGTTCCTTACAAAATTGAAGGTTTTGTAGGTTATAATTCTTTCTAGTTGAGTCATTTGGATGGTGAGAAACTGCCATTTCCCATGAATGGGAAAGTTATAAAGATGTTCTATGAAGGTAACATATGATTCCATGGGGCATCCTTGTACTATAGTAAGTTTCTTACCCTCTTTTACTTGTGTGATTTAATTTATTGATTTCTACATTTTCTTTTTGTTTTAGAATAAAAATTTAATTATTGCTTACATGTACATATTTTTCTATGAGATGTGTTGCTACTAACATGTTCTTGATGTATATTTCATTTACGCATGGATTTATTTTTATCTTAGGGAAGGAATTTGTGTCTTCACCCTCTCCTATATTAACATCCATTGGTTGAGAATGCTTCAAGTCTACATGTTTTGCAGATCCTAGAGTTCTCATGCACTCTCGAGATGAACACATGTGCCCAAGTTGGAGCTAGCTATTACACCTCAGATTCACCTTGGTGTTGTGGGTGGGAAATCCCTTCTACGGACTGGCACTAAGGGTTTTATCATGCATGTATAAATGACCTAAAGATTCTTACTTTTTACCATCATCCCATGCCTAAACCCCCATTACTCATATGTAAATACAAGGCTCAAGAGATTAAGTTGATGTACCTTATTTTTCGTGTTTGATGTCAATCCCTTTTCGCACTTGGTCGTTCTTTGACTGCAACTCTCCTCCCAATACTGACCTACATTCACTAAAGACAAACAAAGAACTCCACATGCATTTGATCTATGAACTAACGGGTTAGAGATTTAATCAATCATACAATCAGTATTCCAATAATGACAATCTCATATGGCGGGATGGGAAAAGCAATTCTTTTATTAACTTCACAATGATACCTTACAATGATAAAGTCGGCTACTACTCCTTGATCCTGGTCCTGGACTCTTCTTCCACTGTCTTCCAACTTCTTTTCTCTATACTTCTCTTTTCACAAGGATGGCTAAAGGTTGGGACAAAAGGAATGCTTAATCGGGTATAGTTTCTTTACTATGATTCTCCTCCTTTCAAATGGGACCCCTAACCCTTCTTTTATAGGCTAGAAGAAGCTAGGTATTTGGTCGAGTGACCAGCCATGCATGGATGAAAGGTTTAGTTAACTTACCCAAAGTTGTGTGTTCCATTAGCAACTTTCCTTTTTCCGTGCTTTTGTAGGTACACGCGAGCTATCTTGTGTCAGCTAGCGTGTACACGCGTGCAGTAATGGAGTAGGGCACGTGGTTTTTTATAAAAGGGGTTTTTAAGAAGAGTTGTTCGGCAGTGTTTTGGAAAAGAAGGAATCTAAGATAGCTTGATTCCAGGTAAGCATATCTGGTGAAAAATAGGGTTATAAAATATTCCCCCTAATGTGTGATTTCAGAAGAGCATCTGATGGCCAAAATACATTAACAATCTTTACCGATGTTCCAAACAAGTGAGCCCAGAGACCAAAAATTGAGAGGTGTTGTCTGCAAAATAATAATTGTCTCACCAAGGTGGGCATACCCATGCTCGAGATAAAATAAATTCATGGTTACCAATCAAATACACTGTAGATCCATGTCATATAACTATATAAAGTGTAGCCACGATCAATACACAACAGAGCTACATCTCGAAATCAAAAAGATATACATGTAGAGTATCCATCTTCTAGAAGTTGATAAGGCTTGATGGTTGGAGATGAGGTCTTCAGAGCTCGACAAACAACTTCAAAATATTCAAAACTCAGGTAGGAGTGTAATATGAGTGTATGACTTCACTACCCAGAGGTCTTCGATGACTCGTCGGTCATGGACTAGAGAATCTTGATGATCAGACTGAAGGCTTCATTGATTTTGAACAAAGACTTGATTGGACTTTGAGGATGGTTGGGCATGATTGCAAGAGACAAAATGCAAAGGGGTTGACTCAGGCTTAGAAAAATTCCCTTGGATAATAGCACGACAAAATATGAGACTCAGGCAGCATGGCATTAACATAAGTTTACGAGGCAAGAGGCAATGCAAAATTCTCCATGTGTTTGGAAGAATAACCAAACGGAGGAGGACACAGCTCAATGTAGCGGGAACAAATTCCTAAGGTCATATTAAATCCCAGGGTTTGACGAACAAATGGATAGATGTGGTTTATCCAAGGGCGACTCATTGTGCTGCCAATACAAAGAAAATACTTTTCCCTTCCTCTTTTTGGGGTATATTTGATTTTTTTGTCGTTTTCAATAATTTTGAAAAAAGAATAAAAGAATGTTATGTTACAAAGGAGGGATGAGTGTTGAAAAAATACAAGTTCAAGGTGCAAGGACAAGACTAATGTTCAAAGTAAGGACACTCGGGAAAAATCCCTCTTGGGGCCAAAGGTGTCAAGACGCAGAGGCAAAGTGCTACAAGGCTTGCATATAAGGCATGTTCCAGATGGTTTAATTGAGAGAAACATGGAGTCGGCATTAGACCAGAGACGCAGGTATGAAAATGTGATTAATAAGACACACAATGGTAACGTCCTTCTATGTAAGTTTTACGAGCCCAAAGAAGGTAATCTCGACGGTTTTTCGTATTTAGAGAGTCTAAAAAAACGTAAAAGGAGACTCCAATGGGGTACCTTTTTCGAAGGTAGTCTAGTCGGTTCGAAAAAGGGGTAAACTAGCACCGACAAGACGTCTATTCAAAACCATTTTAACGAGTGTGATAAAGACAAGATCACTCAGCCATTTTTTCATTTTTAAGGAGTCTGAAAAAAGCTTAACTATGGACTCCGTCAGGAATGTTCTTCTGGACCATTTTAACGAGTGTGAAAGAATAAGGTCACTCGACGATATTTTCAATTTTAGGGAGTCTGAAAAGAGCTTAACTATGGACTCCATGGGGGTTCCTTTTTCGTAAATTTAGTCCCTCAGGCCCAAAAAAGGGGTAAAATTATACCTGATGGTACTCTTCTAGAGAACTGAAGTTCCTAAGAGTATACCTTTGTTCGTACAGTTGACCGTCCATACCGAAAAATGGGTAAACTATCGCCAGATAGACGTGACTTCAAATTTCAGTTTAACGAGCATGAAAGGCCACAAGATCACTCGACAATCTTTTCATGTTTAGAGGGTCTGAAAAGGGCTTAAAAGAAGACCTGTGTAAGGAACGTTCTTCTGGACCAATTTAATGAGTGTGAAGAAACAAGGTCACTCGGCAATCTTTTCATCTTTAGAGAGTCTGAAAAGGGCTTAAAGAAGACCCCATGGGGGCTACAACTCATGTATGAAATTGGTTCAGGTAGAGCCCGCTTCTAGGCTCAGACTAGGAGTCTCTTCGATAGTCAACTTGGGAAGTCTCCCAAAAGGGAAGAAAACACAAACCACGATGTAAGTCCTCCTGTGGGATAGAAATCGTAGTCATGGCTTCAAGGATAGCCTCATCTGAAGGCAATTCAAAATCTGAGAAATCACGTGAATGTCGAGGGTCGACGGTCCCAAAGGGTGAAGTAAACTGACCATACTCCATATGATGATGGAGGTTCTAACCAGGATTGGCAGAGTCTATCAGCAAAGAATCACAAGAAAGAGGACTTGAGGATCTACAAACAACAAGATCAGACTTAGAAGGATACTCAAGCCCACTTGGACCAAGAGGAGGAAGTGAGGGCTCCCATGCCCCCATTGGATAAACCAAAGGATCAATTGTTGATTCCAAGTCTTGAGAAGGAAAACATGATTGCACAGGTTCCTTCTCAGAAGAAATTGAACACCGAGGATAAGACACCACATAATTAACTCATGGTGGGGTAGAGTCTACCCGAACATTAGGAACATATAAAAGGGTAGTTTGAACTAACGCCGAATTAGGGTGGTGATTATCAGATGCCAGTTGGTTGATAGTGACAATGCTTCCATTTTGAGGGAAATGCATCCCCCGGAAGAGCGTAGATACCACATCTTTCATAGCATATACATAATCACGCCCAAGAAGCATATTGAAATCTAACAGGCCTTGCACCACTATAACATCGACACGGAAAATCTTCCCACCTAACGAGATAGGAAACTGAGGAAGAATCCCCAAATATTCACTAGGATGTCTGTCAAAAGCCAACAACTCATGTGAAGCAGACACAAGCTTGGGAGATCCCAAGACTTTCCAAACTGAGGAGGATAAAATACTTGTAGAGGCTCCCTCATCCACAATACATCGATAATTTTTTGTTGAATTAACTTCAACCCTTATTTGAAAAGGTGTGGTCAAAGGAAGATGAGGCTCAACAAGGTCATTCCAATCAAAGGAAACCATCCTAGGTCTTGGAGGGGGTGTGCTCGGAATGAAAAAAATGCCCCCTTGTTCTGAAAGTATTGAACCAAAAATGCTAAAAACATAGTCGGTAGACACGTCACTCCCCAAAAGAAGAGTGGGATCATCCGATGACTGCATCGGCATGACCACTTTTGCAACCAATGGCTGAATAGGCTGAGAGACTACATGGTCTAAAGGCACCTCGCCCCCCAAAACAGGAGTGGGATCAGCCAATGATTGCACCAGCATGACCACTTTCTCAACCAATGGTTGAATTGACTGCGAGGAAACCTCAAAAGACTCAGAATCAGAAGATCTTGCAGACAGGGACCACAATATTTGTACCTCTGGAATTCCAGGGCACAAATGAGTAAGGTGATCTCCCTTGCAAATCTTACAAGGGAACTTAGGCTTACGTCCTATACGTCTAGGTTTCTCAACAGAATTAATGCCCCCAACATGACTAGCACTGGTTGGTTGTACATCTCCAACATGACTTGCAGAGGTTAGTGATGGGTTGATAACATGACTTGCAAAGGCTACAGACCTATTACCAGTATGACTAGCAGTGACTGGACTCTTTCCCCCAATATGACTTGCAGAGGGTGGGTGTGTGCCCCCAGCATGACTTGCAGAGGCTGGGTGCTGGCCTTCAATGTGACTTGCAGAGGTTGTTTACCTATCTCCAACATGACTCACAGAGGTTGGTGATTTCTTCTTCCTATTCTTCCTCTTTCTATTTCGTTTAGACTTTCGGTTACTAGTAATTGTACTTTCACCAGAGGCGGGAGAAGGAGGAGGAGAAGACTTTGCTGATGAAGAAACATCAACAGGGTGCCCATGACATAAAGTGCTTAATTGAGAAGCATCAAGAGCATTTGGGACATTTGGAATGGTACCCAACCAAACCGGTAATCCCACATTCAACCCAAGAATGTACAAAGTGGCCATCAAAGGGACACCAACATTTTCGAAGAAAGGAAAAGCACAAGAATCCCCTTGAGAAGGGGTTCCTTGGTTGGTATCATCGGGAACTTTAGCCATGAATATATTATGTATAGGTTCTCCCTTTGCGGGATCGTTCAAGTCTGTAAAAGTCTCACACACTGACTCTAAAGAACCAGTGTTATCAAAACAATGCCTATAAAGAGGTGGCTCCACGTTTCTAAGTGGAAGACTAAAAAGTCCTCTCAACTATCGGAGTGGGTGGTCTACCACCCTAGGTCAGAGACCCAAAGCCACAACTGACTAAATCACTATGGAAAACTAGGGAGCACAGAGCACACACTAAAAGTTCCTAAAGGAAAATCAAGAAAATGACTAACTAGTTGGAAGAATAGTTACACCAACCGACACTAGAGCAACTTACCAGTGCAAGTGAAACTCAAATACGGAAGCACCCTCTAAGTATACTCTGCAAAGTGTGGCCTGATGTCTACCCTAGGTACTGAGGTATACCCCCACGGTCACCTGTGTAAGTCCCTAAAATAAAGGAAACTAGGTTTCCAGCTTGTGAACAATCACCAGGCAGGTACAGTCGATAGTCGGGTGGACCGCAATGCGCAGGGTATCAAGCCTGAAACCTATCAAGGGTATCGAAAGAAAGTGTTCTGGAAGATGACTAAGGACCTCGAATAGATTCGAGACCCATGAATATCCGTGGCAAATGCGATCAACGGAATCCCAAGACAAGTCCTCTATATGTGTTCCCCACTACGCTTGGTCCGACTTTGGATGGGTTATCTCCGCTACCTTTCCGCACGCGACCTCATGTTTATCCCCTGTGTTAGAGGGGGGTCCCGGATAATTTCCATGTTACTGGACTTCTACACTCCTTAGCACAGACTCGTATGTTTTTTTTATAGCCTTGAAGAGTTTCCTGTCCAACCTAAATCAAGGCTCTAGCCTAATATAGTTGATAGACCCTACAAACATAAAGTCTAGTAAATTTTAATTAGTGTTCTTTTTACTAGCTTGATTTACTCAAAAAGAGTACGGTAGTGCAACTGATGTTGTTAAGACTCTTGCGAAAAATGATGAAACTTATATGAACACTGGCAAAGAATGATTAGATTTTTTTTTAATTTTTTTTTAAATGCTTTTAGAATTAGAAGAAAACACAATGCTATGCTAATTTATTTTTCTTTTTCAAATAATAATGCAAAGAAAATGCTAGGAAAGAAAGAGAACTAACAAACCAAGTTTTTTTTTATATTTTCTTCCAATCAAAGCAGAAATAACAAAATATTCTAAAATAAACTGATGAATGCACGATTCATGGCCCCCCAATTGAGGGGGATTTTTTTTTCAAAATGCAACTCATCTTTCTTAAAATTTCAAGCTAAAAATAAGTTAAAAAAGCTAGGAAACACAAGAAATATTCTAAATGAAAAAGAAAGTTATAATAGAGTCCAAACCTAGGCTAAGATGCTATGACAGAGACCAAGAACCCTGAGAGATATAACTCTTGACAAGGAAAAGGATGACTGCCTCTCCTTAAACAAAAATTTTCTCAGCAAGGACGTTGTTGACAATTCAACAACCAGCGTGTGCACGCAAGCTGTGTAAGGTTAGAGTGTGTGTACACACATGCAGACCTTATGCAGGCTATGTGTACCTCTGCAACTCTTCAAAAATGAAAAGAAAAGCAATCAAGCACTGACAGAGACAACTGGTATTGAGAACCAGAATCTCTTGAAGACGCAAAAACTTACTTTAACATAAAAAAGAAAACAATTCAAGGAGAACTTCATAGAACAAACCAATCTGAGGTGAAACCTAAGCTATAGACTGCAAACAACAAAGACTAGAAAGAGTTCCAGAAAACCCCTAAGAAGGATTATTTCTGACAGGGGAGAGGATGACTGCCTCTCTAAAAGAAATTTTTTGAAATCATACATGCGACTAACACTTCCTCAGCTAGCGTGTACACGCGGGCTATGGGAAGGTAGGGCATGGGTACACGCATGCAGACCTTATATAAGATGCATGTACCTCTATGGGTCTTGAAAAAAAAAATAATAATAATAATGCAGTCAAGCAAAGAAACAAAAATAACTGGTATGGAAGACCAGAATCTCTGTTAGCTCAGACTTTTGCAGAAACTTTAAAAATCAGGAATGGAACTAGTTCTTAAAAATACCCAAGAAAAAATATTCCTAGAAACCCTAGAGATCCCCAATATGTTCGCCAATTCTGTTGTGGGTGGGAAATCCCTCCTATGGATGAGCACTAAGGGTTTTATCATGCATGCAGAAATGATTGAAAGATTCTTACTTTTTACCATCATCCCATGCCTAAACCCCCATTACTCATATGTAAATACAAGTCTCAAGAGATTAAGTTGACATACCTTATTTTTCATGTTTGATGTCGATCCCTTTTCACGCTTCATCATTCTTTGACTGCAACTCTCCTCCCAATGTTGACCTACATTCACTAAAGACAAACAAAGAAATCCACATGAATTTGATCTATGAACTAACAGGTTAGAGATTTAATCAATCATACAATCAATATTCCAATAATGACAATCTCATATGGTGGGACGGGAAAAGAAATTATTTTATTAACTTCACAATGATACCTTACAATGATAAAGTCAGCTACTTCTCCTCGATACTGGTTATGGGATCTTCTTCCACTGTCTTCCAACTGCTTTGCTATATACTTCTCTTTGCACATGGATGGCTAAAGGTTGGGATAAAGGGAATGCTTAATTGGGTATAGTTTCTTTACTATGATTCTCCTCCTTTCAAATGGGACTCCTAACCCTTCTTTTATAGGCTAGAAGAAGCTAGGTATTTGGTCGAGTGACCGGCCATGCATGGCCGAAAGGCTTAGTTAACTTACCCAAAGCTGTGTGTTCTATTAGCAACTTTCCTTTTTCCATGCTTTTGTAGGTACATGCGGGTTGTCTTGGTTCAGATAGTGTGTACACGCGTGCAGTAATGGAGTAGGATGCATGGGTTTTTATAAAAGGGGTTTTTAAGAAGAGTTGTTCAACAGTGTTTTAGCAAAGAAAGAATCTGAGATGGCCTGATGCCAGGTAAGCATGTCTAGTGAAAATTAGGGTTATAACACTTGGTATACCCTATATTTTTCATCGAATGTGGATCATAATATGAATATAGAATGTGCCTTATTCTATAATCATGAGCAAAAAGTCTGGTTGTATTTTCACTCATGCATTGTATTGGACCATGCTTAGATGTTTATTAGATGTTTTATGTATTGTTGGGGGGCCTATGTAGTATCTCCAGACCCCATGTGGTTATTCATGGCCCTATTTTTAGTCCATGTTTCAAGATATGATTTACTATTATGAATATGATCAACTACCCCTTGATGTTGGTAACTCTTCATCATGTCATTCATTTATTATTTGGAATGGTATGCAACCATCTTGCGGTGGATATACTAGGACACATGATCTAGGGGAGATACTAGTCTTTCTTACCCATTTGTAAATGATGTAAAAGTTATCTTTGTAAATTTTGTCGCACCTATGTATAACACACTCATTTTATGCTTAATCATGGATCCTTGTCTTATGTATTCATTAAACTTTGGCCATATACTATCAGATATGATTCTGTGGATGCTCACTCAATTTCACATTTCCTAAGTATCACAATTATCAAGGTAGTAAATGTATCCCAAGGCATTGGTCACATCCTCTTAGGAACATTTTGGTTATTATTGCATTCATGGACATCCTCTATACATGCCATGTTGTAGATTCCATAACTCCCTCCTCTTTCATCACTTTTGGAGATGTTCCTTGCATGATTTGAGGGTCGACCCACACATGGAGGTATTTTTGGTGATGATTTGACTTGGAGAGGAATATTCCTTTCCTTATGAAACATATTTTCTTGATTTGAGGGATTTTTCATACCTTGGAGGTACCTTTTGAGCACTCCTTGAGAACATTTTGAGGGAGTTGTCCACTTTTGAGGCCCTTCTCCACCTTTTCATAAGGTCATTCCACTTCAAGGATATATAAATTGGAAACTTGCTTACTTGGGAGGATAATTCACTATGTTTTAAGGCCTCAACATCAATTATATATTGGATGTAATGTTCCCCAACCTAGCTGAGGAACATTACGGTGCAAAATACTCATAAAATTAAAATTTATCCTATCTAAATAAGTTCATGTAGCTTCCAACTACGAATTAAACCAAATTTAGTTACTATATATTATTATTAATTACATGCATCTAGAAAACTCTAAAATTAGACATGAAATGAAACTAAGAAACTCAACATAGTAGAATATAATATTTCTCAAACACAAAGTTCATGCACAGTAAATTAAAACTCATAATACAACAAAAAATAAGATAAACACTTATGTTTTGTAAATAGTTGTGCAACTAGTTGCTTGTGATGGGAATTCCACCCAACCATATACTTTTTGTTCCAAATCTTAACAGAAAACCACCCCCTAGCTGAGGCTATCAATCCAAAAAAAGGGTGGTCTCTCACTATTCCACTCACATCTCATAAAACTCACAACGCATTGATATTCTCCTACAACTATCCTAATTTTTCACCATCTCTCTTCCTCTTGACCTGCCCAACCCAAGGAATGTACCCCTTCACCGATATTAGTTCCTCAGGTGTCCCATTCATTTATCAGGATCTCTCTAGCATAGGTATCTAGGAATATCTCCACTAGGAACTCAAGGGAACTCACTGCTAGGAAGAACTACCAAAAAACAATAGAAAACACTTGTTAGTTTAGTGAAACTCACTAAGGAGTTTAGTCTTTAGGCTTGAAAACCTGGCTCTTCAGTCATCATCTCCAATCTCTCTTTCTTGTTCTCTACTTGATGCTCATGAACAAAAATTGACTCTGTAAAATTGTTGTCCCAACCGATATGATGTTTCCTCTCCTTTGGCTTATTTTCTTGACTCACACAC
>ML783103.1:791726-814790 GCA_009831015.1 Picea engelmannii
CTTACATGTATTCAGTGATTGACTTTGAGAACACTCAATCATAAATTAGAAGCTTCATATACCAATAACAATTTTAGGGAAAATGGGTTGAATTAATATACATAGGAAATTTCTGACGCAGGCGAGAGTCATTTCTGCTCACCCACTCTGTCAGGATTGTTCAATTCCTCACGCATGCAAGCCGAATTAGCTCTTTGGACTCCAAATGGCATCCCTATGAAAAACCCAGTCCACAGGTCCTTATTTCATTCTCCCGGCTTTCTGCACTTAACCGTGACCTTTCCCTGATCTTATTTTCAGGTTTCGGGGTTTCGCGTTCCCCGTCCTCAAGATTTATTTACCTCTTGAATCCCCGATCACCGATGAGCTCTCCGTCGGCCTTAGCCCCTCTTGGCTATGCATCTGGTCCACACGACCGTGCTCACAAGACCGCAGCTTTATACTTTTCTATCGGGGTTTTGGGTTTCAAATTCCCGATGCATCCAAATTCCCGTTAGCCCTCTAGGCTAAGATCCCTGTCCACGTGACCTTCTCCTATATGACCGCAGCCATATACTTCCGTCGAGGTTTCGGACTTTCCAATGTCCAAATACAATCGCCCTCTGGATCCGTGATCCTCCAATTCCAAACTCACTTTTACTTCAGCTAGCCCTCATGGCTCAGCCCCTGGCCCACGTGACCATTACCCCGTGACCAAAACCTTACCCCTTGTCGGGGTTTCGGGGTTTCCAATGCCTAAATGCACATACCCGCGGGATTCCCAACTCTCCAAATCCCGACTCTCCGGTTTGTTGACAGCTATCCCTTCATGATAGCACTGTCCTCCTTCTCTGATGTGTTGACAGCTAGCTCCCACTCACCGGGGTATCGCGCTTCACATTTCCAAAATGCACCAACACTTTGTCACCAGGATCCCCGATATCCCGATGACTCAAACCCTGATCAACAACTTCCTGTTGGGACTTTTCCCGATGGCGCCGATTGCTGCCACGCGTCCCTTCTCGGATGGATGGTCCTGATCTCTCCAGGATTTTGAGACTTGTGATGTCCCAATTCCTTCGACCTCAGGAGCTCTAATTTCCTGATCCGAATATGCCGACGATCGCTCAATCTCCGCCACGTGTCCCCGCTAACGGATGGACTAGATCTTCTCGACGTTTCAAGACTTGAGGTGTCTCGATTTTCTTGCCCTTGATAATCCCGATTTGACGATGGTTGTTATCCCGACGGTAACTCTCGTGTAGCTCCTGCTTGATCCGACGGCTGACGAATATCTACTCCAGATCTGACGGCTCAAATCCTTTCTCCTGCACGCTCCAGAGACTAAACTCTGATCATCTTCTCCCGACCCAACGACTTACGGGATTCTGTGTGAACATCTGACGGTCCACAATCTCCTGGGCTTGCACCTGGGAAACCCAGTCATAACCTCCTTGCTTCTTTGCCAGATCTGAAGGCTGATGGGATTTTTCTCTCAGATTTGACGGCCCAGAACTGTTCTCCTTCTTTGTGCTCCTTCGGCTGCTCCTTGGACACGAATACCAACGGTCCAGATCTAATTCCCAGCCGATCCGAAGGCTGTTGTTGCTCCCTCCTGAACTTGTGCACCTTTCTTCCGAGACTTGGAAGAATTTCCAGTTCCCAAAGGCCTCAACCTTTGTCTTCTCTTCTCCTCTGCGAGCTCCTTTTTTACTTTGAGCCACGCCAACGCATGTAAAAGCGTGGTTCCTCCTGAGCTTTGGGAACTTTGAACCCTCCAAAGAGTTCTCCAGACTCTGCACTCCTTACAGTTACGACCTTGTGCGTGAAGGCACTGTCCCTCCTGAGCTTCTCAACCACTCATACCCCTAATGGATTTTATCTTTCTTCTCCCACAGAAGGAGAATATGGACGCCCTCCTGGCTATCCTTCTGCCTCGAGCAGCTTCTTGCTGATCCTTCTGGGTATTCAGTAACCCAACGAAGATCCCTCAGTGGATTCTTCCTCTAAGTTCCAGAACTCAAAGAGTTCCCTTCTTCTTGTGCCTATCTTCACAATGACTCGATGCCCTCCTGGTAGAGTTTCTTCTCTTTTCCCACAGAACGTTCAACAGTTCTATCTCCCTGTGCCTCTATTCACTTGCTCAATGCCCACTTGGCAGAGCTCTATAGAATTCACAGAAAAATTCTATCTGCAACTATGTCTCTCCTACATAGCCTTGCCTCCAAGGTATTCAGCAACCTTAAGGTCTTTCTCTAAGTTGTTGACTCCAGTCCTTGTGCCGCAGCACGTCTTTGTCTGAACCCGCAGAGTTTGGAAGTGCATCCTCTGTGCACTGGTATTCAGAGACCGCAGCACTCTGTCATGCCCTCCTGAAATGAAACCTCAAATATCTCTCAAGCATGAAACCAAACAACTCCTGCAGAATGCATCAACATAACATACATCTACAACATACATAGAGAACACACACAGACATCCACATAACACACATAATATCATGCAGGAAAAACTGCTCTGTTATATTAAATTTGCAAATGCCTGTAATTACGAGGTGTTCTCGAGCTCTCTCTGGCTCTACTCTTACAACCATTACCACTACCAAAATGACATATGAAAATCTCTTTTACCTAAGGGGCTCATCGAGTGCTTCCCTCTAGGTCTACCTACTCTATTCAATTACAATAAATGGTTGTCTAGTCCAGCATCTGGATCTAGATCTTAGCCAATCTAGCATTAAAGTCGATCTACCTAATGCCTGCACAAAGGCACGGCTTCCTGGCTCAACAGCCTAAGCATTTAAATTACATTGAATTCAAATTTAGATGAGGTTGCACCTCTCTTCAGCTTGAATGCACGCGCTCGACGTGGCTGGCTGGCTGGCTGGATGACGCGGAGAGATGCTCCTGTATCAAACTCCTCAGCTACAAAATCATGAGCTCCTACTCATGTGCTTCCCCTCTAAGTTGTTGGAAATCCTCCTGGATCCCAAATAAGTCTTTGGAGCTTTCCATCTGCTCATTTTGCTGCTGTTGCTACTGTGCTGTTGTTTTTCTTCTGCTCAGCTGCTCCTCGCTGGAAGACTCTGCTGACCTCAACATCAGATCCATGATCTCCTCGATCACTGCATCCAGCTGCTCCAGTGGCTGACTCTATTCATGCAGTCTCCTCAGCTGCAAAAGTTTTTGGCACATGGGAAGATCATCATGATCTACCATGCCTCCTTCCTCAGCTTCCAACTTCACTTGTTGGATGTGCACGCCCTGCACTTTCACCCTTTCTTCCAGGGCTTTAATCTGTTCCCACATATTAGCAAAGAAAATGTTGTCTGCTTCTTCTTTTGCTGCTGCAAACTCCCCTGTTGCAGTATTTTTAGATTCCTGGCTGAAAATATTGAACCATTCCTCAGAATGCTCATCATCCTCTGCTTCTTCTGTTGTCAGCTTCAGTGCTATAGCTTCCTCAGCTTCTTGGTTGAAGTCATTGAGCCATTCCTTAGAATGCTCACTCTCTTCTCCTTCTTGGGAAGCTTCCAAAGTCTGCTCCAATTCTTCTTTGATAGTCTCAACTGACTGTTCTGCTGTTGTTGCTGCACCTGCAACACAGATTTCTTCCTCCTCCTGAGCACATGGTAGGAATACTCCAATTCCCCCAATCATCAGAATATCATCCTGATCTTCCTCCTCTTCTGTCAGCTGCACCTGCTGATCTAAATTCACCTCTGAATTTATGAGACCCTCAGACAGTCTCATCTGCTCTGTCATCTTCTCAGGTTGATCCAAACTCACCTGCTCATCCCTGCCCACCTGGCAATATGGGATGTCTCTACTGCCTTCCTGGCAGACTATAAGATCAACTGATCCCATCTTCATCAGCACTCCTTGCTGAATCGAACTCACCTCCGAGTCCATGAGACTTTCAGCTAGTCTCACATTCTCATCGCTGCCCACCTGGCAATCTGAGATGCTTATGCTGCCCTCCTGGTAGTCTTCGAGATCCCGCAGTGACCTCTTATCATTTCCCTCCTGGAAAATTGAAATTCCTTGGTTGTCCTCCTGACAGTATGTGAGACCCTTCAGTGATCTCAATTCGTTGCCCACCTGGAAATCTGGAATTTCTTCTCTGCCCTCCTGGCAATGCTTGAGATCTTCAGCTGATCCCAATTCATTTTCCAAATCATTGAGACTTTCCCCAGTCTCTGGTTCGCATACTTGAACCATCTTCTTATCCTGCCACAGCTTCAATTCAAGTCTCTCTATTTCTCTCTTTATATATGCGAGCTCTTCATCCATGTCCTCTTGGCTCCATAGCTCTGAGGTTGTCCTTCCAGCATACCTACGGCCTTCAGTAGCCATATTGTTGTCTTTGTTTGCCCTCCTATCAAACCTGCTGTTGTCACTCCGCACTAAGAATTATACCAGCTTCATCTTCCTACAGTCTCTCTGACTTCCTTCTCGATTGTTGCCTACCTGCAAACAATCCTTACAGGGTATCCATAACTCTGTCTTCCTTCACCTGAAATATACAAATGAATTTCCTGCTCTGATACCACTTGATGTGTATCAGAGTATTATCTTCCTCTTCCTGCCTCTTCCTGCCTGAAATATACAGACAAGAACTCACTCTGATACCACACTGACACAGGAGAGAGTCATTTCTGCTCACCCACTCTGTCAGGATCGTTCAATTCCTCACGCATGTGAGCCGAATTAGCTCTTTGGACTCCAAATGGAATCCCTGTGAAAAACTCGATCCACAGGTCCTTATTTCATTCTCCCGGCTTTCTTCACTTAACTGTGACCTTTCCCTGATCTTATTTTCATGTTTCGGGGTTTCGCGTTCCCTGTCCTCAATATTTCTTTACCTCTTGAATCCCCGATCACCGATGAGCTCTCCGTCGGCCTTAGCCCCTCTTGGTTATGCACCTGGTCCACACGACCATGCTCACAAGACCGCAGCTTTATACTTTTCTATTGGGGTTTTGGGTTTCAAATTCCCGATGCATCCAAATTCCCGTTAGTCCTCCAGGCTAAGATCCTTGTCCATGTGACCTTCTCCTATATGATCGCAGCCATATACTTCCATCGGGGTTTCTGACTTTCCAATGTCCAAATACAATCTCCCTTTGGATACGCGATCCTCCGATTCCTGACGCGCTTTTACTTCAGCTAGCCCTTTTGGCTCAGCTCCTGGCCCATGTGACCATTACCCTGTGACCACAAACTTACCCCTCGTCAGGGTTTCGTGGTTTCCAATGCCTAAATGCACATACCTGCGGGATTCCCGACTCTCCAAATCCCGACTCTCCGATTTGCTGACAGCTGGCCCTTCACGATGGCACTATCCTCCTTCTCTGATGTGTTGAAAGCTATCTCCCACTCATCGGGGTATCGCGCTTTGCATTTCCAAAATGCACCAACACTTTGTCACCAGGATCCCTGATATCCCGATGACTCAAACCCCGATCAACAACTTCCTGTTGGGACTTTTCCTGATGGCGCCGATTACTGCCACGCGTCCCTTCTCTGATGGACGGTCCCGATCTCTCCGGGATTTCGAGACTTGTGATGTCCCAATAACTTCAACCTCAGGAGCTTCGATTTCCTGATGTCGAATATGCCGACGATCGCTCAATCTCCGCCACGTGTCCCCACTAATGGATGGACCAGATCTTCCCAGCGTTTTGAGACTTGAGGTGTCTCGGTTTTCTTGCCCTCGAGAATCCCGATTTTACGATGGCTACTATCCCGATGGTAACTCTCGTGTAGCTCTTGCTCGATCCGAAGGCTGACGGATATCTGCTCCAGATCTGACGGCTCAGATCCTTTCTCTTACGTGCTCCAGAGACTAAACTTTGATCATCTTCTCCCGATCCAACGACTTACGGGATTCTGTGTGAACATTCAACGGTCCAAAATCTCCTGGGCTTGCACCTGGGAAACCCAGTCATAACCTCCTTTCTTCTTTGCCAGATCCGACGGCTGACGGGATTTTTCTCCAAGATCTGACGGCCCAGATCTGTTCTCCTTCTTTGTGCTCCTCCGACTGCTCCTTGGACGTGAATATCAACGGTCCAGATCTAATTCCCAGCCAATCCGATGGCTACTGTTGCTCCCTCCTGAACTTGTGCACCTTTCTTCCGAGACTTGGAATAATTTCCAGTTCCCAAAGGCCTCAACCTTTGTCTTCTCTTCTCCTCTGTGAGCTCCTTTTTTACTTTGAGCCTCGCCAACGCGTGTAAAAGTGTGGTTCCTCCTGCACTTTGGGAACTTTGAACCCTACAAAGAGTTCTCCAGTCTCTTCACTCCTTGTAGTTATGACCTCGTGTGGGAAAGCACTGTCCCTCCTGAGCTTCTCAACCACTCAGACCCCTAAGGGATTTTATCTTTCTTCTCCCACAGATGGAGAATATGGATGCCCTCCTGGCTATCCTTCTACCTCCAGAAGCTTCTTACTGAGCCTTCTGGGTATTCAGTAACCCAGCGAAGATCCCTCAGTGGATTCTTCCTCTAAGTTCCAGAACTCAAAGAGTTCCCTTCTTCTTGTGCCTATCTTCACAATGACTCGATGCCCTCCTGGCAGAGTTTCTTCTCTTTTCCCACAAAACGTTCAACAGTTCTGTCTCCCTATGCCTCTATGCACTTGCTCGATGCCCACTTGGCAGAGCTCTATAGAATTCACAGCAGAATTATGTCTGCAATTTTGTCTCTCCTACATAGCCTTGCCTCCAAGGTATTCATCAACCTTAAGGTCTTTCTCTGATTTGTTGACTCCAGTCCTTGTGCCGCAGCACGTCGTTGTTTAAACCCGCAGAGTTCAGAAGTGCATCCTTTGTGCACTGGTATTCAGAGACCACAACACTCTGTCATGCCCTCTTGACATGAAACCTCAAAGACCTATCAATCCTGAAACCAAACAACTCCTGCAGAATGCATCAACATAACATACATCTACAACATACATAGATAACACACACAGAAATCCACATAACACACAGAATATCATGCAGGAAAAATTGTTCTGTTATATTAAATTTGCAAATGCCTGTAATTATGAGGTGTTCTCGAGCTCTCTCTAGCTCTACTCTTACAACCATTACCACTACCAAAATGAGATATGAAAATCTCTTTTACCTGAGGGGCTCATCGAGCGCTTCCCTCCAGGTCTACCTACTCTATTCAATTACAATAAATGGTTGTCTAGTCCAGCATCTGGATCTAGATCTCAGTTGATATTGCATTAAATATGATCTACCTAATGCCTGCACAAAGGCACGTCTTCCTGGCTCAACAGCCTAAGCATTTAAATTACATTGAATTCAAATTTAGATGAGGTTGCGCCTCTCTTCAGCTTGAATGCACGCGCTCAACGTGGCTGGCTGGATGGCTAGCTGACGTGGAGAGATGCTCCTGCATCAATTTCCCATTGGACCCCTCTTAGGAATTCTCTTAGACCCTCCCCTCTCTTTTGGATTAATTCAACCACCATATCTGTCCATGTCCCCTTAGTAGCTGACATCACATTTTATTATTAAA
The DNA here is from genome assembly GCA_009831015.1 of Picea engelmannii. NCBI lineage: Eukaryota > Viridiplantae > Streptophyta > Pinopsida > Pinales > Pinaceae > Picea > Picea engelmannii. The sequence continues at coordinate 799,241 of ML783103.1, forward strand.
ACATAGAAATACAATTTGCATATTACATTGCTTGGCCATAGACACATATTATATCTATATTAAGCATTTACTAAACTAGGGATTATAGTGGGGATGTTACATTCCTCATCCCTACAATTGTGCATCATCCTCAGTGCACACTATGTCGATATACATATATGAAAATTTACATCACAATACTTAGAAAATAAAATTATGCAAATTTACAACTCTAACAGCAGTTCCAACCATAATCTCTTGTTCCTCTCAACTCGTCAACATAAGGAATGAAAAATTAGTTTATCAGGGATAATTTAAGGAATGTACCATTCATTTATCAGGATTAACCCAAGGAATGAGACATTCTTTTATCAGGGTCCCCAATGCAGATGGTTGGGACTATGAGATGTGGTTCCAGAACTCTAGTTGTTCAAAATGGAGTCTTGTGTTCTGTTTTCCTCAAAATTGTCAAAAATTTGGGAGTATTCTTCCCACATGTTTTCTTCATGCTTCCATGTATCATCTTCAAGACCGTATTAGGTCCATTGAAACTTTACCATCCCTATGTCCTTGTTCCTGATAACATTGAATTTCCAGTCTAGGATGCGTACTAGTTCCACCCAGAAATCCCCTTCGTGCTCCAACTGGATCACATTCCAATCAATTATGTGGTTAGGGTCAGACACATATTTGTTTAATAATGACACATGAAATACATTATTCACTCTCATGGATGCAAGCAATGCTATCATGTATGAAATTGGCCCTATATTTTCTAATATTTCAAAAGGCCCATAATATATTGCTATAAATTTTGGGAAAATTCCTAATCTTAACGAACTTATCTTCGCCTTTACTTTTAAGAAAACATGTTCTCCCACTTTAAAATATATGAACACTTTGTTCTTTTCTGCATGTATTTTCTTCCTATCCTGGGAAGCTTTTAAATTACTCTTAATCCTTGTCATTCACTCTTCCATTTCCTCTAACAAATATGGCCCAATAATTTCTCTATCTGTTGGATTATCCCAACTCATAGGTGTGTTACATTCTCTTCCATATAATGCTTCAAATGGAATCATTTTCAATGAGGCCTAATACCCATTATTGTAATCAAAATCAAATAAGTGAATATAATCTTCCTACTTCTATGGTTGGTCCATCACATACATTATAAGTTTGTCCTAAATTATTTTGTTAGTCCTCTATGTTTTCCCATCTGACTTTGGGTGATATTATGTACTAAGATTAAAATTTGTTCTAAATCCTTTGAACAAATATTTCCAAAAATTGGAAGTGAAATTTGGATCTCTATCTGAAACTATTTCCTTTGGCACCCCATGTAGCTTGAGAACTTCTTTCATATACATTTCTACAATATTTGTTGCCTTGAGTGATCCGGTAATGAGTGTTAGAAATTTGTCTCAATTTTTTTCCATTCTATATGTTTAATAGATTTCTCAAATCCACGTTATTAACATGATATTTGGAAAATATAATTCATACTTAGCATTTGAAACTAGAATTAGACAATAATCAAAACACTGAAACAATTTGAAAACCAGAATTGTTAACGAAGTTCACCGAACTCTGGCTACGTCTTTGGGCCCACTTCAACAACAAACCATTTTTTTCTTTCTTCTCCCAAATCAGGGATACTTATCCTTTACAGGAAGGGATACAATATACTCCCGATGTGGGGTTGAAATGATCTCCCAATTTGGGGTTGATTCTCTCTTTTACAGAGGCTGAAAACTTCTCCCAAGTGGGGCTCGATTCTCCCAATGAAGGGGCTCACAAGCTCTCCCAATTAAGGGGCTCAACTCTCCCAATAAAGTGGCTTAATAATTCTCCCACTTAAGGGGGTCATCTCTCCCAATAAAGGGGCTTACAAACTACAAGCATTTACTATTTTTCAAAGAGTTTACTACTCCAAAAAGAGATTTGCTTGACAACACGGGTATTCCAATAGAGGACGAATACCTTCAGTAACCACTCACATAACCAGATCAAAGATCAACACACTGATGTTTTCACGTGGTAAAACCCCTACGGGGAAACATCCATGGCCCCAGCCAACGTGGCCACTTGGAGCAGTTTATTAATGCAAAGAAAAAGATTACAGAGATATCTTACAAGAGAGTTTATCATAATCGATCATTGGCAAATGACCATCCATGCCCTTTAAATAGATATCATGGACCAATCGGATGTTAAGCCATAGATCAATGGTCGTTAATACCGAGGAGAGTATGAACCGTCAGATCACTCTATGTCGAGAACATATCGTGACCATCGGATTTCCTAACTACAAATGCATACTAATGCATACTAAAGAAACACACTAGAAAACACACTTTTACCTAACGACACAATAGACCAAGTAGATCTTAACTAACTCCTAAGTGTCTAAATATCCTAACATCCCCCCTTAAGAACAACTTGGGATAGGATTGAAGGATTTACAATAGTGAAACAATAGGAGAAGGAAGGAGGCATTAGAGCCTATACCCCCTTAATGTCAACTTCTTGAACTCCTAACATAGATCGAAGTTTGGAAAACTTCACTTCTTTAAGAGACTTTGTGAAAATGTCTGCAACTTGATCTTCTGTAGGGAAAAAGAGCACTTCAATAACTTGATCATGAATGAGATTTCTGATGAAGTGAAAGTGTAGCTCGATGTGTTTTCCATGCTAATGTTGAATTGGGTCTTTGGTGAGCTTGATGGCACTCTGATTGTCACACCAAAGGTTGGTCGGATGCTAGTGCTAGAATCCCAACTCTGAAAGGATCTGTCGAAGCCATAGGGCTTCCTAACTTGCATTTACCGTTGCTCGGTACTCTGCTTCTACTGAAGAAAGTGCAATATCATGTTGTTTCTTACAGGCCCAAGTGACAGATCCTGAACCAAGGTTGAAAACATAGCCTGCAGTAGATTTCCGATCATCAAGGTTACCAACCCAATCTGAATCAATGAAACCAACCAATAAAGGAGTCCCCCTGAACTATAATCTATCCAGAACTGAATTGTACCACAAACATAGTGAAGTATCCTTTTAGCTGCTTTCCAATGGATTTCATGGGGTGTTTTCATATATCGGGCAATAAGACCAACAACAAAGGAAAGATCAAGACGAGTATGAGTCACGTATAAGAGGCTACCAACTAATTGACGGTACAGAGTGGCATCAACTTCAAGAGAAGTACAGGTGGCAGAAAGCTTGACTCCAGACTGGAAGGGAGAAGGGGTTGGTTTACAATCATCCATGAGAAAGAGATGAAGAAGATCACAAGCATACTTAGACTAGGAAAGAAAAACTCCTTCATTGGTTTGCAAAACTTGGAGGCCAAGGAAATAGTGCAAAAATCCTAAGTCTGTCATTTCAAATTTCTTCTTAAGGATGGTTTTCACATGGTTTAAAATTTTTCAGTCACCACCAGTAAGGATAAGGTCATCAACATAAAGGAATAGGATTATGAGATGGCTTCCTACTTTCTTGGTATAGACATTAGGATCAGAATGGCATCTAGAAAATCCATTGGCAATAAGAAAGCTATCCATTTTGGCATACCAAGCCCGAGGAGCTTGCTTGAGACCATAAAGAGATTTCTTGAGGTGACAAACAAGGCTAGAGTCATTCTTGACATAGCCAGGACGTTGTTCCATGTAGATTTATTGTTGCAAATCATCATGCAAGAAGGAAGATTTAACATCCATTTGATGGACCTCCCATTTATGTGAGGTAGCAAGGGAAAGAACAAGGTGGATGGAATTCTTTTTTGCTACAAGGGAAAAGGTTTCAGTATAGTCAATTCCTTCAACTTGGGAAAATTATTTGGAAACTAACCAAGCCTTGTGTCTTTCAACACGTCCATCTAATGCATACTTAGTTTTGTAGACCCATTTTCATCTAACAAATTTTCTTCCTTTTGGAAGAGGTACAAGATCCCAAGTATCGTTTTCCATTAAAGAACAATACTCTTCATTCATTGTTGTATCCCAATCTGGATGACCTGAAGCTTCTGCAAATGTCTCTAGATCATGAGTTTCTGAAACTTGAGACAAAAGAGAAGAGGCTCGTTGGAACTGTGAATGTGTCTAACGTTGATCTGAAGGATCACTGACAAGATCACCAGTTGCTTCTCGTGTTGAGCGAACCCATCTAGGAAGCGGTGGAGTTGTTGTTGGTTCAGGTTCAAAGGACTCATCTGGAGGAGGCTGAGCAGGCGGAGGTGGATTTTCATCCTCACTATCATCATCTGGAGAAGAAACTGGATCATAAGAAGGCACAAACGTCGAAGATGGCTCGCATGTCGAAGAAGGCATAACCGTCGAATTAGGCTCGTAGGCCAAAGAAGGGACAAACACCGAATTAGGCTCACAGGCCAAGAGATTTTCATCAAATTTAACATCTCTTCTAATAATAATTTCATTACAATTTGATTGAAGAAGTCTGTAACCTTTGACATATTCAGAATAACCAACAAATATACACTTATCATTTTTAGGTTGCAATGCTTTCCTTTTCTCATCATGAATGTGAGCCCATGCTATACTGCCAAATACACTGAAGTGACTTACATCTGCTTTAATTTTAGTCCAAGATTCTTCTGGTGTTATATTTTTAAGAGCCTTTGTGGGAGTACAATTTACTATGTAATTTGCACAGTTGATGGCTTTCAACCAATACTTTAGACTTAATCCCTTAGATTGGATCATACAATTATCCATTTCTTTTAATGTGCGGTTCTTTCTCTCAGAAACACCATTTTGTTGTGGTGTATATGGAACAATGTGTTGCATTTGGATTCCCTGTGTAGTGCAGTAACTTTTAAAATTATTGTTCACATATTCGCCTCCATTATCTATTCTTAACCTTTGAATCTGATGTCCAGATTGCTTTTTTGCAAGGGCCTTGTAGGCCAAAAACTTGTCAAAAACTTCGCTCTTAAGTTTTAAGAAGTAAACCCAAGTACGTCTAGAAAATTCATCAATGAAAGTTAAGAAATAATTGCACCCAGAAAAAGAAGGAGAATAAAGTGGACCACACAAATCACTGTGAACAAGCTGTAAAGGACCCGAGGCATGCCAAGAGGTATGTTTGTCAAAATTGTCCTAATGATATTTGCCAAGAACACAACCGGCACAAACACCATCTCTTCATGAAACAAGAGGAAGACCAGTCACCATCTGTTGATTACATAGTTGCTGCAATGAGCGATAGTTTAGATGACCAAATCGCTCATGCCAAAGTTTGCTCAAGTCATCGCTATGAGAAACAAAAACTGATGAAAAAGATGATGACCCAAAGTTGTCAAATTTGTACAACCTAGTAATATCATCAGCAATTCTAGTTGCAAGAACATGCTTAGGATATTTTAGATCCTTGATTACAACTTGGTGAGGTGAAAACTCTACAGTTTTACCTTCACCTGAATGAGTGATTTGATATACTAATAGAAGATTACAAGAAAGACTTGGAACACATAATACATCATTGAAATGACCATTTTCTACTTGAACTGTTCCATATCCTTCAACACTAAGAGCTCTATCATCACCAACAAATATTTTCTTTGTGTTACATTCATTTAGAGTAGAAAATATGGCTCTATTCTTATCCATATGATAGGATGCTCCAGAATCAATAAGCCACTCATCAGAAGTAGAAGTAGAAGTAGAATTTATATTGAAGGAGAAAACAAAAGAAGAAAGTGCATGTCCATGAGAAGAAGAAGAAGAAGTAGAATCAATACTGATGTTGTGCTTCTTCATTGCTACTTCTAAAGCTGCCATCTTCTTGAAACATTTGGACTCATCATGACCATCTTTATCACAAAAATTGCAATGTCTGTTAGTATTCTTATTTTTATATTTTGCTCCTTTGTCTTCATTAGGAGCAAAAGTTGTCTGAGTGGGTTTGGGACCCTTATATTGCTTGTTGTTGTGGTGAGGATGTTGTTTCTTGGGATTCTTGGGTTTATCTTTTTTATGGACAACTAAGGCATTTTTGGAGGTACCTGTAGTGTTGATCACTCCAAGTTGTACTAGCTTATCTTACTCTCTAATCAAAGAATCACAAAATTTCTCAAGACTGGGTTTTTGATAAGTTGTCCCTACATCCTCTTGTATGGCATAAAAGGTAGATACAAACACAGAATATGCACTACCTATCTTAGAAAGAATAAGATAGATGCAACGATCTTCGTCTATCTTTATCTTACATTCTTCACATAAAGTTTTGAGTGTTTTAAACTTAGATATATAGTCTTCAATGCAAGAAAAATCACTTGGACTCAAAGTTAGTACTTGATTTTCTAACTATTGTGCTCGAATAATATTGTGTTTACCAAACACAGACTCAATCTTTTCCCAAGCTTCTTTGGGTTTATCAATTGATTGAAGGCGGAACCTTAAATCAGGAGAGATGGACATTCTGATTATTCCATGTGCTTCATCATTCCTATTATCCCATTTGGCTTTATTATCAGCATCAGTGGGTGTTGTTTCCTTTCCCAAGGTAATCCGGTACAAGCCTTTACTTCCTATTAAATACTCCATATGGGATTTCCATTGGAAGTAGTTGGTACTGGTAAGTAAGAGATTACTTGTAGAAGCCATATTAAATATGTAGATAATACTGATTTAAAAACTGAAACTGATGATCTGACTAGAAAGAGCTCGAAAATTTATGTGGTTTTAAAAAATGACACTGAAAACGGACTTCGGATGTGAGAGTTATGCCCTTTAAAACAAAAGGCATAAACAATAACCAAAGGACCACGTGGTAGTGTAAGTTTCTTTATGAAGTGACCCACTTTTATAAAGAGAAGTGGGGCTCACTTTTACAAAGAAAAGTTGCATGCAAAATAAATAACTCTAAAATAAAATATTAAAGCTACTTATAGTGATTCACTTTTATACTTGAAGTGAAATACACTTTACAATTTTAGCATGAACTTTTTCAAAAAAAGTAACAAAAGAAAAACTTGAACTCAAGACCTCTTACTTAATAAGGCAACTTTTAACCAAATGGTCTAGCAAAACATATTGTAATGTTCAGAAGGAGGATTGGGGGTATTGTTGTTGTTGTTGTTGAAGACAGCCTTGGAGAGCGTGCTAAAAAAAAACTCTTTTCACACAAGAAAAAAAAATTGCTTCTTGATGACAACAAGGGTTAGATCTCAGTTAGCTTACCCGGAAGATGCACCTTTTTCCTATTTGTTTCTTATTTGTCGAGATCGCACAGGGCGCAGGGAAAAGAGAATAAGCAGATATAAAAGAGTAGCAACCTGGAAATAAAAAATTACAAAACCAAAATAAAACCAAAATACTTCTCTGCAAAAAAAATTTAAAAATGCGTATTTAAACTTTATACCTCTGGATCTTACTGTAATGGTCGTATCTTGGGAAAATGAAAACCTTTTTGAGTGAAATGAAAATTGTTCTTGAATGAAACGAGTGCTTTGGATGCAATGGAACAGTCCTCTCAGCCCAGAAATGTACTTAAATGACATAAAATGGAGATGAGTAAACTCAGCTTCACGATCTCGATCTACAACAGGAGTGGGTCTTCAAACAGGATTTGATACCATGTTTGACAACACAGGTATTCCAACAGAGTATGAAAAACTTCAGTAACCACTCACATAACCAGATCAAAGATCAACACACTGATGTTTTCACGTGGTAAAACCCCTACGAGGAAATATCCATGGCCCCAGCCAACGCGGCCACTTGGAGTATTTTATTAATGCAAAGAAAAAGATTACAGAGAGATTTTACAAGAGAGTTTCTCACAATCAATCATCGGAAAATTACCCTCCATGATTTTTAAATAGAGATCATGGACTAATCGGGTGTTAAGCCACGGATCAATGGCCATTAAGATCAAGGAGAGTATGAACCATCGGATCACTCTATGTCGGGAACATATCGTGACCATCGGATTTCCTAACTACAAATGCATACTAATGCCTACTAAAGAAACACACTAGAAAACACACTTTTACCTAATGACACAATAGACGAAGTATATATTAACTAACTCCTAAGTGTCTAAATATCCTAACAAGATTTACTAATCCCCCTCAATGAAGGGGCTTAATGGTCTTTATACAAATTTACATGGTTGAAAACTACTTCAACATATCAAGGAAAAAATATCTCTCAATATCCCACAAATTAGGATCTAGGCAGTGATCAAGGGATTGGTTTGAGAAAATATCTCAACCATGCCCATGAATATTTCAACTCTCCATGAAGATCTCAACTCTCCATGAAACTAGGAAAATACAGTCCATGAGAATCTCAATATTCCCTTGAGACTAGGAAACTATAAGCCTACATGGATTTTTCACTCATTAGTTTCCTTTTACAATGAACAATATAGTAATACATGAGACCTAAGCTCAACATAAGTATTAATCATTACATTTTATGTTTTCTCCATTTTATCCAAAACATCAATGAGCCATATCTTCCGCATATGAAGTCTTCTTGACCTCATTCAAACTGCATTGAAAATCTCTTTGTAAGCTCTTCATTGTGTGTGAAACTTTGGCAGAAATGAAGACTTTTTTGAGTGTGGAGATCCTCTTGTATCATACCTCCCCATGGAAATAACTTTTGGTCCACCAAAAGTCTAGATCATAGTGGGAAATTTTGATTTCTCCCTTTTGGAAGATGATATCTTTATTCTCTTTGATTCTCAACATTCTCAACAAAGGAAGAAACTACATTGCATATTAAGTGATGTTGTACAATTTTCCTTTCATGGGGTCTTACATGCAACATACATGGTTTACCAATATTGTAAACAATGGGACAATGCAATCATTTCCTTACTGACATCAAATATAGAAGGTTTGATTTGATCCCTTACCATATATTGGAGTTTGAATAATGGTTGGACCAAAAGTTGAGGTCATCATAAACTGCACCACTAGTACCTGTAAATACACTAGATATATAAAATCGGAAGTGTCCACCGCCAGCTTCAATTTCCACACTAAGGGGTTGATTTGTTGCAGTCTTCTTAAGTGATTTCTCATCATTGGGAAGCGCATCATCTCTCAGCATAATTTAGTTTTGATTGTCTCGCTAACTAAATAGACTAGAGCCATCCTTGGGCCTTCTTGGTGAAAAACCCATTGTGAGCCCACCAACCAATGTGCAATGATGGTCCTACTCTTTAGATCAAGCAATATTCAATGCCTTGAAATAAAACCAAAAGTTATCCAATAATAAAATGAATACCTCAATGGCTCACATTTCCATAGATGAGGTTGGAAGCCATGAAATGGAATTTAATATTCACGACATTTGTTGGTTTCCATGAATCTATGATTCCATATTTGAATCCTCTCAATGGATTTCACTTCCTAGTGCTCGGTCAAGGTGGCATCCCACTTGTTCTCCATATCTTATTGTAACCACTATAGATCCTGAATGATAATAAAAAAATGACCATCGATTGACATATGTAACTCCATGAGAAGGGTGAGGAGAGGCACTAGTGGAACATGGTGTGCAGAGTGGAAAGATGTGTGTGGTTGCCTACTCCATTCTCCAGTACCACACACAACATAGAAGAAATATTTTTGATAAATTATGAATGGAATATATCTAATACAATAGCCCAAAGAAAAGGTATGGAATTTGTAGCTATTACCAAGAGAGTCGCTCCAAAGAGACCACTTATTGCCATGCCAATGTTCACGTTGTTAGCGATATTTCTTGTAAGGGGGTTAGAATGCAAAGACCAGGTTAAAAACCCAATTGTCCTAAGTTCAGGATGCAAATGCGCCCATGATTAAATGAAAACCAAATCTGGACGGCCAGGATCACAGCGCCCGGATCAACGGCGCAGATGGGATTCTGGAGCCCCCCCGCCTTTCTACCTTTAAGCGGAGGGGGGGGCTCGGAATCCGGGGCGCACCTCTTCAATGGCCAATATCAAAGCGCCCGGATCAACGACGCGCGAGGTGATTCCGGACCCCCCCCTCCTTTCTACCTTTAAGTGGAGGGGGGGGGTCCGAAATCGAAGGAGCATCTCTCCGACGGCTGCAGTTCGAGCGCCCGGATCAATGGCGCGCAAGCAACCTGGGCATCCTCTGTCATTCTGCAATTAACCAACGTGGGCCCCTGTCCTGTCATGTCATCTTTTGTGCCACCTGTTCTCTTCTTGGCCGTGTGATGGGGCTCGCGCCCTGTTGCCCTTTCCTCATCCTCCGACACCTGTCACTCCCCTCTCTCCTGGCCCGTATGATCCCTTTCCCACCTCACCATCCATCCATCGTCTTCCACGTGTCCCGCCTCTTTCCACGACAGCTTCCCACCGCATGCGCACCCATCATGTTTTGTGTCCAGCTCCCTCCGCTTATTGTCTTCTACCACTTGTCATCCCCTACCGCCTCTCTCACACCTCATCGCTTCTTACTCCACTCCCCGATGTCTCGGGCCCCATCACTCTATTGTTGCGCCCCATATTCCACGCTAGCTTCCACGCCTATTCTTCAAGCCATTCAGTTATTCCAGGTGGCAGCGCGGGAGGCCCTCCACGTCCCGAAAGTGCTGAGTTGGCCAGGTCGCCCTCAGTCCCCATGAAGCAGTTATTGAGGTAGTTGGTGGTGGTTAGACATCGCCTCCGCCATAATGGGAAAGTCCGGCACCGAATTAAAGCACGTCGACTCGTCCTCGGATCTGTCAGAAAGTCCGATTGCGTCCGCCGAAGTTGCACGATCATTCAGATATTGTAGATGTTGGCTGTCAGAAGCCATGCAGACGCAAAGCTTTCAATGCAATGTATCGATTCTGCTGTTGTTGTTGTTCTGAGTATATGAAGGCGTTTTCTCCATTTTTGTATCTATCGATGGTAGAGCTAAGCTCCCGACTGTAAAGTTTCAGCAAACATTCTAGTTTTCTGGGTTGTGTATCTGTGTTTGAGATTTCTTGTTATATGAAAAACAATTCTCCTTTTTCCATGTATGTTTTCATCTCATGTCAGAGAGTTCATGATCGAATGATTCGTGTGGATTGTTGCAGTTATGTTATGATAAAGGATTTGTTGTGACATTATTGTATTCTCTGGTCTTTTGTGTTTGAATGTAAGAGGATCTTGCATTCGAATGCTTTCTTCCCCAGTCTGTTACAAACCTGATGTTTATGATAGACCTTTGCACTTTTCTCATGTAAGTCTTCCTCCTACTCACCCTTACTACGACTCAATGTTTGAATTTTATCTAAGACCTCACTCATCCATGCATGTCTGGCCTAGTTTCTGAGTTGAGACGATATTGTTCCAAGTTTTCTTCCATTTGATCACCCCTTATAAACAAATCATGACATTAACTGATGGGTGTCAGGCTCTGCTCCTGCAAGCAATCCAGGAGTGACTTTGGCTCCATGGGGGATAGAGTCGTCCCTATGATGCTCTAAGAAAACTTTGCAGATTCAATGCCTTGTTGTTGGGATATGGAGTCATTTATTAAACTGAAAACAAAACAAAAACAATATTTACAAAAAACAAAAGAGCCGACTGCGGCTCACAAAAAACATTTTTTCAAGAAATGCCCATTTACTGGGCCACTGAAAACTTCTTTGCCTTCCAGATCCTGCAACCTGTAAGTGTTGTTTGAACATACTTCAGAGATCTTGAAAGGCCCCAACTAGAGGGCATCAAATTTACTGTGCTTGCCCCTGTCCTTCCTGGGTGCGTCCCATTTGAGTACCAGGTCACCCTACTCGAATTCTTTCTTTCTACTCTTTCTGTCAAAAGCCTGCTTGATCTTCTGCTGATGACTATAAGCCCTGTCCATGACCTGTTCTCTGACCTGTTGCACCTCCACCATCTGATGAATCCTTCTGATCACATGGTTAGGTTCTCCTTCAAAGTCTTGAAGGAAATTCACCACAGATAAGGCGATTTGAGTGGGGAAGATGACCTCTATCCCATAAACCAGTTGGAAAGGTGAGATATCCAGGGATTTCTTTGTTGTTACCCGATCAGCCCAAAGAGAAAATTTGAGCTTTGAGTCCCAGGCCCTCTTATTGTCCTCCAGTAGCTTTTTGATAATATTGATTAGGCTTTTATTGGAGGACTCTGCCAGTCCGTTTCCTTGAGGATAGTACGGAGTAGAGTGAACCAGTGAAATTTCAAATTGTTCACAGAACTTGACCAGAGGCTCAGACCTGAAGGGGGCGGCATTATCAGTGACAATCCTGCTTGGGCAGCCAAATATGGCTATGATGTCTTCCAAGAGGCTGATGATTACTTTGTGAGAAGTGATCCTAGTGGGGACAGCCTCTATCCACTTGGTGAAATAATCGGTCACAGTGAGGATCCATCTATGTTGGCCACTTGAGGGAGGATGAGTCTCTCCAATGAAATCCAATCCCCACTGCTGAAAGGGTGCCGAAACCACTATAGGCTTCAATGGCAGAGATTTGAGCTGCTGCTTACCTAAGAACTTCTGGCATTTGATGCAAGCTCTGACTTCTCTGCAGACATCAGGGAACAAAGTAGGCCAGTAATACCCAGCCCAGAGGATTTTGTGGGTTGTGGTCTTCCAAAAATGATGACCTCCGCAGAGACCGCTATGAAAATCGAACATCACCTTCTGGGCTTGCTGCAGGTCCAGACATCTCAATAGTATCCCCAGAGGGTCTTTCCAATACAAGGCTTGGTCAACGAGACAATACCTGACCGCTTTGAGCTTCAAAGCTCTGGCCCTACTTTTTCCCAATCCATCAGGGGGCTTTAATTCTTGCAGAAAATACATGATATCCCTGTACCAAGGACATGCTACTAGTGGTATGATGGTCTGAGAATTCTTGCTGGATGACTCAGCTTGCTCATTGATGAAGTTAATCCCCAAAGCCTTGCAATTGTATTCAGCCAGCAGCTTGGCCAAACCTTTCCCCTTTATCAACTTGGTGGGATTAATCTCCAGGTCAAATTCCAGGATCTTGACGATCCATTTGCCCCTTCTCCTGTCTATGTCAGGCTGTATAAGAATGTCCTTCACAGAGGTTGAAGGGACATATGCAGTGATCTTTGAGTGCAAAACATAGATCCTAAAAGCTTTGAGAGCTTTCACCAATGCATAGGCCTGCTTCTCCATGATCTCATACCGGATTTCAGCATCTCTCAACGCCTTGTTGTAGAAAGCGATAGGTTTCTCTTGCCCTTGATCATTTTTCTGCAACAAGACTGCTGCTACCGAGTCATCAGAAGCAAACGAGAAAAATAGGAAATCTTTAGAATAATTAGGACTGATTAGCACAAGTGCCTCAGTCAATGCTCTCTTTATTTGGGCAAAAGATTCCCTGGGTTCAGCAGTCCATTTCACTTCATGGCCCTTCCTGAGCATGGCTGTGATGTGTTTCACCAGCTCGGCAAAGTTTGAGACGAATCTCCTCAGAAATTTAACCTTCCCCAAAAATGCCTGAACTTCCTTCTTAGACCTGGGAAGTGACAGGGTCTAAATTGCTTCTACCCTACTGGGATCAATTCTCACTCCCTCTGCTGACACTATGTGACCTAACAGTTTCCCCTCCTACATAGAAAATGATGATTTCTTGGGGTTTAAAGATAGGCCATACCTCTGACACTTCAGGAAAACCCTTTTCAAGTGGCAGCGGTGCTCTTTATCCGTCTTGGAGAAGACTGTGATATCATCCAGATATATCACCACAAACTGGTCCTTCTCCCCGATGAAGGCTATGTCCATGGCCCGCTGAAATGTTGCTCCTGCATTCATCAGTCCGAAAGGCATTTTGGCATACATGAATGTGCCCCAAGGAGTGGTGAAGGTCGTTTTTTCTCTGTCCTCAGGCATGACTGATATCTGATTATATCCAGAGAAACCATCAATCATGGATATTCTAGATGCACCGGTTACCCTCTACAATATGTGTTCCATGTTGGGCAGGGGGTAATTGTCCTTCCTGGAGCTTCTATTCAGGTTCCTGAAATCAACGCAGAGTCTGATTTCCCCACTTTTCTTTCTCACCGGGACCAAATTGGCTACCCACTCAGAATATCTCAAGGGGACAATGATCTGGGTATCCAGCAGCTTCTTTACCTCTTTCTCCATAACAGGTAGCAACATGGGATTTATCTGTCTCGGCTTCTGCTTGAATGGCTTAGCCTCCTCTTTCAATGGGATCTTGTGCTCAATGACCGATGTGTCATACATCTTGAGATCTTCGTAGGTCCATGCAAACACATCAACAAACTCCTTCAGCAAATTATTATATTCGGCTCTCTGCTCCTCGGTCAAACTCCTTGACATCTTGAAAAATTTAGGCTCCTCAGGTGTGCCTATGTTGCACTCAGCTGTGTCATCATCATCACCTGAAACTCTACCCTTCACCACCACATCATTTCCATCGAACAGTCTTTCTAATGGGATTAGTCCTTTCGAAATGTAATTGCTCGGTAGCTGAATGATCTGGTGATCAACAATTTTATTTAAAAACTCCCCAGGATGACGGTCACCTTCCATGTCAGGATTCTCATCTATGTGCAATGTAGAGAAGTCATCAATGGACTAGAGAAATTTCTCGATTTCCTGATCATCTTCAAACACCTTCCAGTGTTTGACATTGTCTGGTATAGAAGGTCTGTATTTTATTTCAACATCAGATCTGACCATAGGCGGTGAAGGAACTTCAAGCAAGCTAGTTGTGACAGCTAAAAAGTCGGCTGAAGCATTTTCCTCCCTTGGAATGTAAGAAATGTTAAAATCCAGGAAGAAATTATCAACTAGGTCCCATACCTCATTTCTGTAACTCCTGAGCTGAGGATTCTTAGCCTGATAAACGTTTTTTACCTGCTGGATGATCAACTCTGCATCTCCAAACACATCCATCTCCTTAATTCCCATTCCTTTGGCAGCTCTTAATCCCAGAACCAGAGCTTCATACTCTTCCACGTTGTTGGTGATTTCGAATTCCAGCTTATATGACAGAGATATGGTCTCTTGGCAGGGTGATATGAATACCACTCCGGCACCTGCACCTATACTGGAAGTAGCTCCATCAAAGAACATCTTCCAAACAGAGGTGGTTGGAGGGGGTGTCTCCTGATTAAGAATGGGTTGCTTTCTGATCTGTACAGGAGCCTCAGGGGTGTGGGTGAGCTACAGTAAACTGGAGCCCAAATCGGTGTCCAAGGCATAGATGGGATGATTGGTAGGGTTGGCTTCATCACTGATTATGTAGGCCAGTTGGGCTTCCCTATATAGTCTTCTATGCTCCCCTCCAAACACTGGAATAGTGGCATATGTGAGGTCCATATGTAATGTTCCTCCAAGTCTCTTAATCCAAGATCTTGACAACAACATGCCAAACTTGGGGGGAACATCAGATACCACAATATCCATGACCATACTCTTCATGGGCAGCTGAAACAAAGAAACCACCAGGTCCTTGATGACTCCCAAACACTGAACCCTCCTGGAGTCAAAAGAATAGAGGTCATGATAGGCTCAGGTGACTTCTAGTCCCAACTCTTCCATGACAGCTTTGGGCATGAGGTTGTGAGAGGCCCCTGAATCCATAAG
>ML783103.1:814999-880815 GCA_009831015.1 Picea engelmannii
TTGATGACTCCCAAACACTGAACCCTCCTGGAGTCAAAAGAATAGAGGTCATGATAGGCTCAGGTGACTTCTAGTCCCAACTCTTCCATGACAGCTTTGGGCATGAGGTTGTGAGAGGCCCCTGAATCCATAAGGCAATTATGCAATACTTTATCATGTATGTTCAGGGATGTGTAGAAGGGAGGGGATGAATCATCTCTATCTTCTATCATGGGACCTAGGACAATTGCAGGCCTTTCATCTTGGAGGTTTATGGAGTCTGTGAGTGGGTATGAGGCTTCGGATTTCAACAGCTCAGAGAAGCATTTTTTGAATTCCCCATGTTTAATTAACTCAGTGAGTGGCACAGGAATTCTGATCTTTTGAATCTCATGTTCGAAATTGAAAGAAGATATAGGCTTTGGGATTTCTCTTATTTCAGGAACATGATTATGAACAATGGGAGAGAGAGGTTGAACCTTCTTACCTCTGTGAGCGTCTGCTGCTTCATCAGCAGGTTTTCCTATTCTAGTGGATTGCTCGGGAACATCAGGTGTTGCTGCCCTTTTGTCAGACCTTAGGTTGTACCTACTTCGACCGCCGCTAGCTTTGTCTCCCCTGCTCAATTCATTTAGCTGACTGTTCATGAGAGACTCTTCATAAACCGTCTGAGTGAGATGAGGAAAAGGAGGAGAGTCTTCTAGGTAGTGGATTTCAGGCTCAATCTCATCTTCTTCTCTTTCCTCCTCATGGGCAACCAAATGGTTCTGAAAAGGAGCCTGAATTCTCTGGTCTTCTCTGTCTCTTCCCTTTTCTCTGTGCATAGTTGGGGGAGCAATATTATTTGGCCTCCTGAAAACTTCTTTATTTTTGGTTGCTTGCGCGCCGTTGATCCGGGCGCTCAAACTGCAGTCGTCGGAGAGATGCTCCTTCGATTCCAGACCCCCCCCCTCCGCTTAAAGGTAGAAAGGTGGGGGGCGTCCGGAATCACCTCACGCGCCGTTGATCCGAGCGCTTTGATCTTGGCCGTTGAATAGGTGCACCCCGGATTCCGGACCCCCCCCTCTGCTTAAAGGTAGAAAGGCGGGGGGCTCCAGAATCCCATCTGCGTCGTTGATCCGGGCACTGTGATCCTAGCCGTCCAGATTTGGTTTTCATTTAATCATGGGCGCATTTGCATCCCGAACTTAGGACAATTGGGTTTTTAACCCGGTCTTTGCATTCTAACCCCCTTACAAGAAATATCGCTAACACACGTACTTTCCAACATGGATGTAGCTTTTAGTATGGGGTCCCTCCTTGCAATAGTAGATGAAAGGAGCAATTGAAACTAAATTTTTTTAACCAAATATACATTGATACCATCACCATCTACAATATTTTCTTATTTTCCTTGAAGAATGTACAACTCAAACTTCAATACATTATTTTCCATTCTGGTGGCATTCTTCAATTAAAATTTGGAAGACTCCTACTTGCATCAGATAAGCAGGCATAGAACGAATCTACGATAATTGGATCCACGACTATGACATCACTCTCATGATTCATTTCAAAGAGAGAAACCATGTTTTAGAATCTAATCGGCATATAGAATATGATTTTGAGCCTAGCCTCCACGTATTTCTCAAAACCTTAGTTATGAGTTGTTAGTATGGTATATATATTTGGAATATTTCTACTAGATTCGTTGTTGCATCACCACAATCCTTTCTAAAAAATGAAAGAGATATAGTAGTTGACAAATCATCAAGTTCTCAAGCCTCATGCACATAATTCTCTACTGCAAATAGTGCTAGCAGATCTTGGGAAGTTGCTTCATTTGAATCCTGAAGTCCATCTTGTGTTGGGAATGCTCCATAAAAGAACCCAACTCCTCCACACTTTCTCATATAAATTAGGAACTACTTTCCTTGTTCTTTGAATGGCAGCTCCATACATATATTCTTTCAAATTTGGCCTCTGATGTTGTTGCTCTGGTACCAACTTGATCTGGTAATTGGCGTTAGAAAGTAGTCTCGGTTTTTATCCATTCCAAATGTTTGATATATTTCTCAAATCCAAGTTATTAACATGATATTTGGAAAATATAATTCATGCTCAACATTTGAAACTGAAATTAGACAGTAATAAAAACACAAAAACAATGTGAAAACCAGAATTATTAATGAAGTTCGCCAAACTCTAGCTATGTCTTTAGGCCCGCTTCAACAACGAACTGTTTTGTTATTTCTTCTCCCAAATTTGGGTTGTTTCTCCTTTACAATAAGTGATACAATCTTCTCCCAATGTGGGGTGGAAATTCTCTCCCAATGCAAGGTTGATTCTCTCCTTTATAGAGGCTAAAAAATTCTCTGAATTGGGGTTCAATTCTCCCAATGAAAGGGCTCACAAGCTATCCCAATTAAGGGGCTCAACTCTCCCAATAAAGTGTCTTACAAATTCTCCCACTTAAGGGCTCATCTCTCCCAATAAATGGGCTTACAAACTACAAGCATGACTGCTTGCTTACTCTTTTTCAAAGAGTTTACTACTCCAAAAATAGTTTTACCAATCCCCCTCAATCAAGGGTATTAATGGTATTTATATATCTTTACATGGTTGAAAACTACTTCAACATATCAAGGAGAAAATATATCTCAATATCCCATAAATAAGGATATGGGCACTAATCAAGGGATTGGTTTGAGAAAATATTTAAACCATGCCCATGAATATCTCAACTCTCCATGAATATCTCAATTCTCCATGAAACTAGGAAAATACAAACCATGAGAATCTCAATATTCCCTTGAGACTAGGAAACTAGAAGCCTACGTAGTTCTTGCACTCATTAGTTTCCTTTTACAATGAACAATACAATAATACATGAGACCTAAGCTCAACATAAGTATTAATCATTACATTTTATGTTTTCTCCATTTTATCCAAAACATCAATGAGCCATATCTTTCACATATGAAGTCCTCCTAACCTCATTCAAAATGCGTCAGAAATCTCTTTTTAAGCTCTTAATTGTGTAGGAAGATTTGGAAGAAATGAATACTTTGTAGAGTGTGGATATCCTTCTGGATCATTGTGTGTAGTCTTCATTGGAATGAAATGTGTTTCCTTAGTTAATTTATCCACCACCACCGTGATGGAATCATGTTGCTTCATTGTTCTGGGAAGCTTTGTAATGAAATCAATTGTGACAACTTCCCGCTTCCATTATAGAATGGGAAATGGATGCAATGTCCCAACTGGATGCCTATGTTATGTATTCACTTTTAGACACTCTAGACATTTGGCTATGTAATTAGCCACTTCCTTCTTCATTCTCGACCAAAAGTATTTTCTTCTTACAGCTGCAATTGTTTTCTGATAACCTGGGTGCCCAACATATGGAACATTATGAATTTCCTTCAACACTACATCTTTCAACTCATCATAATTCAGCACATATACTTTTCCTTTGTACATGAGAATTCCATATTCTTTCAGCTCATAAGAATTAAATTTCTAATGAAAATTTTCTTGCTATATTGTTTCTTTTTTTCTTAGATACTGCTGATTTGAATTTGTTGTTACAATGATCTGATCTTTCAAATCATTCATGTACATGATAATGGTTTCAAAATTCACTTCATGAGCTCTCCTGATGAGTGCATCAACCACTTGATATTATTTTTCTTTTATATGTTTGATTTCGAAGTCATACTCAGAAATTCCAGCCATCTAGTTTGTTTGGCATTTAATGTTGGTTGTCCAAACAAATACTTCATACCATAGTGGTCTGTCGTTAGCTCAAATTTCTTCCCCATAAGGAAATGTCTCCACATTTTTAATGCATGCACATTTTTTGCTAATTATAGATCATGGGTAGCGTAATTCTTCTCATGCTCTTTTAATTTTATGGACTCATAGCATACCACATGATCCTTTTGAATGATAACTCCATCGAGACCTTCCTTGCATGCATCAGTGCACACAAAAAAATATTCATCTAAGTCTACAATATTCAATATTGGTGCACTTGTCAATATGTATTTTAGATATTGAAAGCTTCCTTCATACTTGTAAGTCCATTCAAATTTCACTCCCTTCTTTTGTAAAGAAGTGATTGGGATTGCAATCTTTGAAAATCCTTTTATGAATCTTTGATAATAACCAAAAAGACCCATGAAATATCTAACCTTTGTCACATTCCTTGGCACTGGCCATCCTCTAATGGCCTCTATCTTCTTAGGATCCGTCACTATCCTTTTTGCTGAAATTATATGCCCCAATTAGTACATCTTATTTTTATAAAAGATGCTCTTACTTAGCTTAGCATACAATTTATGCTCCCTCAAAACTTGCAACACCATTCTTAAATGTTTTTCATGTTCCTCTTTTGAATTAGAGTAGAAAATTATATCATATAAGAACACAATTACAAACTTTTTCAGATGCTCCTTGAACATGCCATTCATCAAACACATAAAAATAGTTGGGTCATTTGATAGTCCAAATGACACTACCATGAATTCATAATGCCCATATCTTGTTTTGAATGATGTCTTGTTGATATCTTGTTGTTTTATCCTCACTTGATGATAGCCTAATCTCAAGTTAATCTTGGAAAATATTCTTTCTCCTTTTAGTTGATCAAACAAATCATCAATCCTTGGCAAAGGATATTTGTTCTTTATAGTGACCTTATTCAGTTGTATGAAATCAATACACAACCTTAAGTTTCCATATTTCTTCTTCAAAAAAATAATCGGGGCTCCCCATGGTGATACACTTGGGTGTATATACCCCTTTCTTAAAATTTTCTCAAGCTACATATGAAACTCCTTCAACTCTGGTGTTCCCATTATGTAAGTCATTTTGGACACTGGGGCAGCTCCCGGCACTAAATCAAAAGAGAAATCAATGTCTCTATTTGGTGGCAGCCCCAGGATTTCCCTAAAAACATCTTCAAAATCCCTTAAGACCAGATGGTCTTCAATGCTTGACACTTTATCTTTTGCTGCCTCTTCTATATGGGCTGCAAAAATTGTACATCGCTTCCTAAATTTCTTTTTTAACTACATGGATGAAATCTCTCTAAAAATTACAACTCTTGGAATGCTTTGGACCTTGCCTTGTTGCACTTCTTCATCAAGACATGTAATTGTCTTATTGTAACAGTCTAGGACAACATGGTGGTTTTCCAACCAATCCATGCCAATTAGACAGTCATATGAACCCAATGGTGTAATGTTCACGTCTACCTTTGTGCTAAGTCCATTCATGACCATTTGAAAATCTTCAACAAGCTCATTGATCTTTCTCTTAGCCCCTGTGGATAACTGAACTAACCAATATTTATTATGCTTACCCCTTTGCAAGTGAAATATTTCAACAATGTTAGCATTTAGGTAACTATGGATAGTTCTAGAATCAATCAAAATTGATATGGGTCGGTTATTATTCTTACCTTCGAATTCAATTATGGGAGATTGATATTATTCTTGATTGTTGTCCATGGTTGCATATATCCTTGGCATGTTTCCTCCCATGCCTTCCATTGTTTCAACCTCTTTAATTGTGTGGACAACCCTCATTCTTTCTCCTGTGTGAGGGCAGTCCTTATATAAGTGATTTCCCTCACATCCCCGACATTGTACAAGTTGTTGCCTTGGCCTTTCCCCAAATAAATATGTAGTCTTGTGCTCATTTTGGGTCGATTGACCTTGTTGATTTTCTTGGGTGTTGTTCTTGAAAAAGGGTGTCTTAAAACCTTTCTACCTTTGGTCCTTTTTTTCCCTTCATCTTGTCATTCCAAGATTTTTGGAAAACTAACCTTCCTCAACTTTTCTCATAAAGATGTATTTCCCTCCTTATGGTTTCCTCCAAGGTCTTAGGATTATCATACTGAATATTTTCACTATAGAAGGAGGGTAACCCACTTAGAAACCGTTAGATTTTGATCTTCTCATATTTTATGAAGTCAACATACTTCAACAATTCAAATAAACGCTTTTCATATTCCTCCATTATCATGCTTCTCAACTTGAGTTCAAATAACTCTTTCATCTTCCTTTCATAGTAATGCTCAGATAAAAAATAAAATAAAAATCTCTTTAAAATATCCTTTGAACTGTCTCCATGAGATCCTCTTCTCATCATGGTTCTTTGCTTGTTTAAGTTGATCCCACCACATGCCTACCTTTTCTTGCAAGTAGTAGATTTCAATTCTAGCTTCTACCCTTGAGGGGTAATTATGTAGTTGGAAATATTTATTCATTTCCAACAACTAGGCCTCGAACTATACCCCTTTCCTATGCTCACCATTCAAATTTGATGGCCTAATCTTCCTTAGTTCACCTTGCAAGATGTTTGCCTCAAGCCTTCTCCTTTGCCTCCTGAAAGAAGACACACTTGGTCTGCTCCCTAGCCCTAAACTTGCATGAATTATTATTGTGTATTTATTTGGATAATTATGGCACATGTTCATGCTTGTTGAATACCTATCATTTTCATGATCATCCCTTTTTCTATGGGATCTGGATGTTGTCACTTGTCTAGCACTATTTTTTTTCTTAGGGTCAGGGTCCTTGTTAACTTGTTTATGAAATATTTTTAAGATCTGAAGTATCTCTTCATAATCCTTCATAATCCTTTCATTATCATCTCTATATCTATGCACTTCCCTATGCAGGCTTCTAATCATAGTGACAAAATCCTACTCGTCCCTTCCTCCCTTTGACTATGTCTCAAAATTTCCCATGCTGACATGCAGACATATGATCTCTTCCTCATGGATATAATACCCCTAAGCATCATCCATAACTACATTCCTCATATAATAATCAAAGTTTCTTGCATGTACCTCTAATTCTACAAGAATTGTGCCTGTAACAATTATTGTTAGAATATGCATAACATAAAGCATTTCATTAATTAGAATATATGTTACTCTTTATCCCAATTTATGAAGGAAACAATCCACTCAATAAAAATATGATTCATCTGATGCATTCCCTTCAAAAAAAACTTTCCAATGGTTGTATTCATGCTTCAATCTAAATTATGAGCGAAAAGTTACAACATTTATAAGTTGCAATTTCCACTCTTTTACTGCTACAAAAATATCTTTTATTAATTTCTGGAAAATTTTGTTATCCAATTCAAAAGTATGGGTTGAACGATGTATTTTACTCCTCAATACCTTTCCATCAATTATTTGTTTTTTCAAATCCAAGCTATGAGTTGAAATTTATGGTCTGAAGAAATTTTAACCGTTTTACCCCATTTATCTATGTCTGATATAGGTGTCTTCTTTTTCTTCTTACACATTTATCCATACCTAGATCCTAAATTTGGCTCCATCGATGGCTTCTATAGGTCATAATGTTTCCATAGACTGATCTTGTGCCCCAAACAAACTTCTGAGTAAGAATTTATGCCCTCTAGAAGTAAATTGACGCTAAACGTTTACCCTCATTGTTTTGGCTTTAACTTTCTCATACGAGCTCTATTTTGCGAAACGTTTAGCTCATTGGAAAGATTTATTCGAGATATTTTATTTGATATAGAAATATAGAATGTACCAAGGTACAATCTAATAATCTTGGTTTTGATTGGCCAAAAACATCGTTTAGGACCTCAAAAATGCCCCGCAAATATGAAAATTTCAGAAAATTTCATATAAAATTGATTGTTTTATTGTTGTAACAGACTTTTAATTTTGATCCATTGATCTCAAATCGCATGAAATATGAGTTTTTATTTGACTCTATCGGTCAACGATGATCGACATTCTCCTTTGGGCGCGTACAACAATTTTCCCAACCTACCTACCCAATCGTCAACCATCGACCCAGTCCCTTGACAACTGATTCACAACACAATGCTAAACCAATTGACCTGACCATTGGTCATCAACGATTTTCATTATAAAATGAAATCCTCATAAATTTAGTCAAAAAATGACCATTGGCCCTATTATAACACAAATTGTCGGTTGGGAAAAGCCTGACCCAACCACAAAACAAGTGCTACAACTTGGGAATCCTACGCCCAATGTCACCTCGATGTATGTCCTGCAATTCAAGGGTGACAAGGTCACTCAAGGGAGGCGATCCCTATGACCCTAGGGGGAAGGAGATGGATATGGATATAAGAGGAATTGAATCCCCTAGAGTTCAATTCTAAGTGGGATGAAAGGTGGGAAAATATGCCTTGTAAGTCAAGTAATTGTTTCCCCACATGTATATTACTTCTCTAGATGATTGCACATGCCTGAGATGCAAGAAAATACACTTTGCAATGATATATGTTAGTTGTATCAGAAAGTTAATCTTTTTGTCCCTAATTTTCCATAGTAGATGACAACTTATATCAGAAAATAAAACATCTAAATCAGCATACAAAGATCTAAACTAGTTAAGTAAATCAGCATCAATATTAGCAATGAATATAGGCTAAAAAATGGCACTTAAGAACCAAGAGAAGATAGTTGTTGTAAATATGTATTTTCTGCAGAAAATTGCAGCCTTATCAATGTATAATTTAATTGCCTGCATCAAAAAAATAATCCATGGAAAAGTGCCAAGAACTATCCCAAACGGTGCACCCTAATTAGTGGAGTAAGTGAGCAAAATTTAGGAGCTAGTCTAGGGATAGTTTAGGAGTTATGGTTAGTAGTTTAACTAGGTTAGATCATCCCTAATGGTTGTAAGTTATGGTTTGTAAAAGAAAGAGAATTAATGGCAGAGAGGGGATTCCCTAATAGGGGAAGACTCCTCTCAATGAGGAAAACCAATTTCAAGCGAGAAACCTTTCAAAAGATCAAAATTTGCATTTCCCAAGAAAATGATTTTATTTCTCCATTGCAAAAAATATATGACTAGTGCATTTACTATTGTATTAATGGATTCAAATTAATTAAGAGCTATAGAAGCTACCTCATTGGGGGTGTAAGCCCTTTTACTTCCCAAGGAAATTTTCTCTAGCTATGGTTTAAGATAAGAGGGTGCATGCCCTTATACTTGTCTTAGAAAACCCTTGTATAATCAATGAGTTGAAGCATTGAAAATGTTGTTTGAGGACTTGGCCACTGACTGGCAGAGCTTCAGGATCAAGATCATCTGGAGGTGACATCCGTGAAACAACCATGGCTAGGGAGTCAGCAAGGATACTCTTCACTCCAGAGATCATAGTGACGTTAAAGGATTCAAAATGATCCACCGGCTGGTGCACTTGCGTTCATAATTATTTGAATGCGAGGGGCTGCGATGTACAACAATTTTTTCCTGCTTGATAATAATCTCCAGGTCTCTGAAAACCTTCAATTCTTTGACATTTAGGGCTATGGATTTCTTTAACCTTTGTACCAGAGCTTCATACTCGGCAGTGGTATTCGTACATTCAAATTCAAGCCTACGGGATAAAAAATGACATTTATCTTTTGGATTAATAAGGATACATCCTGCCCCATATATTTCCTATGATTTATATCCATCAAAGCACATAGTCTAGATCTGTGAGCGGGTGCTACCCATTCCTTCCTCCTTGTCACCTTGCTGCTTTCTTATCTTTTGTCCGGGGTTTTCTTACACATATTCTTGGCGGAAGAGGGTCCCTCCTACCGGCATCGGCTCTAGGTTTCGAAAAACCAATTCGAAGTTTTAGGTAATAGGGACATCAGATGGAAAAGGGGGGGGAATCCCGAAATAAGAATCACAGGAATAATTACCTAGCACGGGGAACTTCGTAGATGAGGGTTCATTTGGGGTTTCCAAGTTAGTAACAATGTTCTTCAGATACCTCTCCTTGTCAATCCTAATCATGTCTTTGTACCCTTTTAATGGTAGCCAGAGGTGTGCCCAGTCTGTACTAAAGAATCCATTCAATTTTTCAGAGCAATCTCGGCTCAATAATATCCCATATGTCTTGGGGATATCTACCAAAATGATGTCAATCACCTTCAAGAAACTAGGGTGTGTCACTATCCTGATCATCACATCTTTGAGTCCCCCCATAACCTTGACCTGGGTTCTGTCTAGTTGTATAACATGCTTATCGCTTTTGAGAGGGATAACACCTAGTTTATAACAAACAACCAAGGGCATGACATTAGAAGACGCTCTGGAATCTACCAGACAATTGTGAAGATTCTTATTGAAGACTTCGAACGTTAAAAGGAAAGGAGGCATGAGAGGTCTCTCCTTCCTGGCTTCTGAGTAGGTGTTTATCGTTGGTTTCCTTGCCAAATCTGGAGGGGGTAGATTCTTCTCTCGACCGTCGTCGGTGGCCAAGTTTTCTACCAAACTTAGAGCCTGCAACAGAAGTTCTTTCTGCTGAGGGATTCTACATACGTCCATAACTGATCTATTAGATTTCAGCTTCTTCAAATCTTTGACTATGTTATAATCTAGCTTAGGGGATTCCTGCATATGGATACTTAGAGGTTGTTTACTGGGAGCGACAGGAATTCTCAGGCGATCGGGAGTTAATTTTCTTTGTGAGACACAGGTGGCATCGGTATATTTTGGATCGGGTTGACCCTGCTATGTTTTTGTACCACCGATATCTCTGTGGGTGGTGCCTGAGGTTTAAACAGATCGTCCAAAGATGCAATCATGTTGAGATCCCATATCAGCATGGCTGTGTCTTGTGGTGGGTCAGCCTCTTCATGATCAGCAATGTTAACGGTCGAACTGTTGGGTGGTTCGATCAGAGAGACTTCTCCCAGAAAACAATTGGCCATTAAATTCATGGCGTTGACCCACCGAGGACATTCCCTTTCTGAGTGGTTCTCTTGGTGGTAAGTATAGAAAGAATCAGATGTGACATTCCCTAAGTCAATGTTTAGGTTGGTTGGGGGAGGTTCAATTGCTTTGAAAGGCTAGTTTATTTTAAAGAAAGGCTTATAGGGTCTTTGGCCTTGGTTTCCCTCACCCACATTTCTTTTCATATCTATAATCTCATTTGATAGTTTCTTGACCATTTGTTGCAGGTATTCTATATCCCCATTACCCTTATCGGGAGTTGTTTCAACTGGCTTCCCCGACGGTCTAGTCAAGAGGAGTCCTCTCCTAGGAGGGGGATGGCTTTCTTTTCTCGTTAGAGATGCCTGGCCTTCTTTACACCCTTTCATCTGGAACTCTATCGTCTTGGCCTCTTCAAAATTCTCCACGAGGGTTTGCTTAGTAGCTCTTTTAACGAACATGGAAATAGAGGCCAAAAGAGCATTAGCATAGACCTTGATTTGCAACTCTTGAGCCGGTTTTGTTGCAGGCTGAAACTTGTTTAGGATAGTCATGAATCTTTGATTGAAATATTTGACCCTTTCCTTTGGGGTCATGGTGGATGCAAACAATTCATCCATAAGGGCTCCCGTGGTAGTTTCTTCATCAAATTTGTCTAGGAAGTCCTTTTGGAACTTAGTCCAGCTGGTTATGGGTCCTACTAGCAAGTTAAAATACCAAGTGGAAGCAAAGTTCTCAAACATGTAGGGGAAAAGTCTACATACCACGTCTTCATGTTGAACATTCATAAGCCTAATCATGAGTATGAACTTCTTGATATGATCTTTGGGCAATCCTGAGGTCTCAGGATCATACTTGGGGAGCAACTTTTCCGGGTGCCTAGGGAGTTTGTGTATTCGTCCAGTGATGGAGTTAGGCTCTTCCTCCTCTGCAAGATCATTAGGTTTGGAGATGTCTTCGGCTGGCATCTTGGGTATGAGGTCAAGAGGTTCTTGGATATTGGTGATCACGAAGTCTATTAAGTCTTCGACGGAGTGTACAAAAACTTTGTCAGGAGTGTTGACCACTGGTCTACCTTGTTGTTTTCTTCAAGGGAGGATGGGGGTGAATGGAAATGCGTTGATTTTCTAGGCATAATCTTTGGTAAGCCTTATAAACTGATTCACTTCCTCATGAGGGAGGGCATAAGGTATTTCAAGGTGAAGATATCCTTCCTCAGAGTGGGGCGAGTTATCTGCTTCGGGAGTACTCGGTAAAGGTGGGTTGTCTGTTGGATGACTAGCCATGCATGTGGGACGTTACGAATCTATAGGTTGTTTTGAATATCATATAACTTACATATTCAGCCATTCATTCTCAGGCCCTCCTTCTAGCGCTAATTCTGTTGATGGGTCTTAAAACCCTTAACTCAACAATAGGAACCAAACCCGCCACCGAGGCCCAATTAGACTTTGTAGCATTTATGATTGGAATGGTTCTCCAGATCTCGCGATCTAGCCAATTTAATCGATGGGCTTTATGTTTTCTTATGGAGGCATCTCCTTCAGTTGGGATTTTCTCTTTTGGTATTTTCTCTTTAGTTAGGATAAATGTGAGAAAAAACCATTATAAACCAACTTGACCACACAGCGATAAGGAAGTCTAAATACTGGGAAAGGTCGGGCTCAGGATAACCCTCGCTCTAGCATGCAGACAACGATCTCTTACCACAGGACTAGTAATAATACTTTAACCGTATGAGCACTCAATCACTAGTTGATATTTTAACCTAAACTATCCAAGAAACAAAATGAGAGCAAATTTAACTACTGCAGAAGAGGCTGCACTTGGGATAACCCATTGCTCAAACATGCAAATGATAATCCTATACCACGGACCTAGTAATAATATGTTAACCATGTGAGCATCCAATTACTGTTTGAGAATACTAATTATTAGAAGAAAACATTTATATGATAAGATCAATACCAAGCAAAATAGTTCATCTACCATAATCCTTCATCATATATCCACACAATGATTCATCATTTCCATCATTAAATAAAAGAACAGCAAAGCAATTGCACTAGATAACTTGACAATATATTCAATAGCTCTTACTTGTTACATCTGCTCATGAACTGAATAGGAAATAGTTCTTCTCTAGGCTTAATTACACATGCATATGATGAAAACAACTTCGTCTCTGGTCCAGAAGGACTTCTTCATTCATAGCATCTCCAAACTAATTCTTAACAACTAGAAAGAAAAGAGTTATTGCAACAAACCATCGACCCTTATTAATCGGT
Organism: Picea engelmannii; assembly: GCA_009831015.1. Classification (NCBI taxonomy): domain Eukaryota; kingdom Viridiplantae; phylum Streptophyta; class Pinopsida; order Pinales; family Pinaceae; genus Picea; species Picea engelmannii. Next base: position 827,991 of record ML783103.1, read on the forward strand.
CAAGGCCTTTATTTATAACCTAAATTTCTAACTGAAGTTAATAGCTAAGTGTGATTCAAGAAACACAAAATCGCCACGTGGCATCTTCTTTCAACAACTTCCTGAACAATCAACTCAAGATATCTTCTTGAAAAGGATGGTTCTTCAACTAACAAGCAGTTCTTCACAGGTTCAGGTTCATGGAGATCTATGTTGATTCATCGGAGCTGCATATATTCCTCTGATATTTGGTGCATGTGCTCGGTACTTGACCAAACTGGAGTTCAGCCGTTGTAGTGTCGCTCGGGCCCTAATCGGATGTTCAGCAAATTGTTGCACTTGCCCTGGCTTTTCATCAGCCACCTTTGTGAGTTCTTCGGTCCATATCGAGCCTCGTTCAACATGAGACTTAGACTATGTCTCTCATGTCAGAGAAGTTGTCGGGGATTCCAGACCAACATCCCCCATCACTTCGATGATTCAGTCTCGACGTTTCTTTCAGTTCTCCAGCGGAGTCATAGGACAGACTTTAGTCAGTGATCGGGAAGTTTCTCCTTGTAGTCAAAACAAAAGTAGTTTAGCAATTAATCAACCTATGATCTGACATAAATAAATCAAAATATCAACACCTACCTATGCAGCTTTCTAGTCTTAGTCATTTTTAATACTTACGTGATCCCGAACGCATTCTTTAAGCGATCTACGAAGCCACCGCACTTCTTCAATTTTAATGAGCACCTCAACATGTTATAGTGTGGATAAATCAAGTATGATAGACATGCATGTACGAATTATCATAGTACCTACTTGACCTTTGGAATCATCAAGAAAGGGAACCGAAGACAAATTATGTGCATGTGTGCTCCCGAGGGGTCAGATATTGTACAGAGAAAGTCGTTAAAAATTCCAGAAACCATACTATCAGGTGTACCAAACATCATTCATCAATAACGGAGGTTCGTAAGTTCAAAAGGATCGAAAGGATCGCACCGCACGTTTTCTTGCAACCCCGATCAGCGATGCTTTCATGTTCTCGACAACATCCATCGATTAGCTCCGGCATGCGTAATTTTCAAACATCATGTCAAGAGGTGTGGATATTATGTTTGCCAGCCTAGCGTCACTCCTTGATTTCCCTATAAATTCCAAGAGCTTTGCGAGCAATCCTTCTCATATGTCGAGCTCATATTTTCCAGAAATTTGGTTTGGCAAATTCGTCTTGGCAATGTCCAGCTGAGTGACTCCTTACCGTCTGTGGACACTCAGATTCTCTTACGTTGTTGCAGTTATGGGATCTCATTCAAGCATGGGACGAGGTCTACGAGGCAGCCGAAGTGTGAGATCTCACCCTCAGTGCACCTGGGATTCCTTTCTGTGGGTTTCGAGAGGTACAGCTATCGGCCCGAAGGTAGCATCATCATCCAGGGACGAGCTTGGGGTGGTCACAAATACAGCTGGGAGAAATACGTTGGAGGTTGCGCCTTCTCCGGGACCAAAATCATGGAGAAGAGCAAGGCCTAAGAAGAAAATTCAGGAAGGAGAGGGGGACCGCCCCAAGGTCGAACCGAAGGTACGTCCATCCTGTGAGGAATCTGTAATTCCCATCGATCACTCGCAGTTAGTCGAGACAGCCAACAAAATAGGAAAGAGAAGAAAGGGGAGATCAAAATCATCGGGTTCTTCCGTCAGAAATTTCGCTCAACAACTAGAGCAGGCCCAAATTGCAATAGCTGAGCTCTACCAAGAGAATAGGGTATTGCGACGTCAATTGGCGGAGAAAACCCAAGGGATATCACCGCTGCAAGGTTGCAAGGGAAGTGTCATCTGGCTACAGAGACAACTTCGAGAGGCACAAGACACAATCATGGAATTGTGTGACACGCAGCGGATGGCAGTGACAACAGAGCATAAGTCACCATAAAGTGTGAAAGACAAACTGAGACAGGACCACCACATAGGTGACGCATAGTTAGCGGGTTCTTGCTCCACATTCCGAAAAGTTTGGTTTAACACTTCTTTGCCCTTTATTTGTAAAATTTTGTAATCTTACAGTGACTGGGCCGGTTAGTCGAATCGTCGGAGTTTATTTATTCAAATGTAAACCGAGCCTAGCGGAGCGTTTTCCCCTTTGATTGTATATATATATATAAAGTTTTAAGGCATTCTTGTGAATCAGACGTGTATTCTTCTTTGAATTTTTTGCGCAAACGAATATTAGATCTTTTCTCTTTTTTCATCATGGTTATCACATCATGAGTTTGTTAATGCTTTTTCTCTGTAAAACTTTGACATTGACTTCGGTTATTGAAAATATTTAATCACGTGGATAAAAATCATGTTTGAAAGACTAGAGGCCATAGTTGTTGATACTAAGAGTCATTGAAGTGATTATTACGTCAGGGAAACAATTAGTTCCCTTTTTCCAATACCGAACTTATTTCGAGGTTCGGTGGTCGGCAGTGTTGTTTTTATTTCTCAAACGATTTTCATCACCTTAATATTCTACCGACGTCGATCTTCATAAGTGAGTTGGGAGAAATCTGGGTCACTGCTTCCTTAAGAAATCTGCCGAGGTTGATTCAATCGGTCGTCGATGATATCTATGCCCAGGCTTATTCGTAGGGTGAGGAAAGTCTTGAATCCACCGACGTCGATGAAAACGACACTCACCTTTTTTTTTTTTTTTGGACTTCTCAGGCAATTTTAGTCACTTTACACCTTTTTCGATGTTGAAATGTCCCAAGCAGTTTAGGGAAACTTTTAGATTGTTGTTTCTTTTAATCGAGGTTAGTCCTTTTAAATTTGACAAGGTTTCTTACATGCCCCAGCAGACTTTCTAACAATCAAAACATGAAAACATAAAATTTAAGCACGGGTGGCATTTTCATATTGAAGTAGAAACAAGCAGTGCAAGGCCCAAGTGGTACCCAAAAAAGTAGAAAATAAGCCCAGACTTTTTAGGGTGTGTTGAGTTCTCAACAAATGGTGATTCACTGGGTGAAATTAGAATCTATGTTCATCCTCCATAGCTCGGTTGATACGGAAGTTGAAGGGGAACTTAATTTTTCTTAGATAAGAGCTCCCTTTTACCTGTGCATTTTAAATTCTTCAGTTAATGCTTTCAGGTCTGCCTGTGGGGTTTCTTAACCTCAATTCCTCCCTCATTTCCCATACCCTAACTCATGCCCCGTTTTCTTTTGACAAAATATCTGGTAAAGCATTCATTGGCATTAACCCTTTAATTACCTTTGATCACTTTTTATGGTGTTGCTCCACTGCCAGCGAGCGTCTATAGCCCTGGCAGAGTCACCCCAACATCAAAGACCTTGCTCCACTGCCAGCAAGTGTCCATAGCCCCGGCGGAGATATCTGCATACCCTCTCCCACTGTTCACTCCATTTATATCAACCTTTATTCGGTGAGATGCCCGAAGTGAGTGAGAGAGGATGATTTCTGTTTAACTTGCAAAGTGAGGTGGTTAAGGTGAATCCTTTACCAGTTCTTCCTTCGGGTTCACATAGTCCTTTTCGACCTTTCCTTCTTCCCCTTAAGGTTTTCCCAACCACTAAGAAGACACTTTAGACATTTTCATAATTCATTCAATTACGCAAGTCATATTAGATAACTCCTCAAAGAAACCGCGGGTTCCTTGATGCTTTCGTTATTAAGTGTGAGCCATGAGTTTGTAACAGAGATCACTATATCGCATGACTCGAGATCAACCACTATCTTTCCAAGCACAACCCTTTAAAAGCATAGGGAACAAAAGCTGCAGGAAATAAAATCAAGCGAAACCATAATTGGACTATATGCAACAAAACTTATGAAACACACATACAAAACAAAAATGAAACTCAAAAGAAATTTGCCACTGACTGGCAGAGCTTTAGGTTCAGGATCATCTGGAGGCGACAGCCATGAAACAACTATGGCCAGGGAGTCAGCAAGGATATTCTTTTCTCTGGAGATCATAGTGACATTAAAGGATTCAAAATGATCCACCGACCAGTGCACCTTGCGTTGATAATTATTTGAATGTGAGGGGTTGCGATGTACACCAATTTTTTCCTGCTTGATAATAATCTTTGGGTCTCTAAAAACCTTCAATTCTTTGACGTATAGGGATATGGCTTTCTTTAACCTTTGTACTAGAGCTTCATACTCAGCAATGGTATTCATACATTCAAATTCAAGCCTACGAGATAAAAAAATGACGCTTATCTTTTGGATTAATAAGGATACATCCTACCCTAGATCTTTCCTGTGATTTAGATTCGTCAAAGCACATAGTCTGGATCTATGAGAGGGAACTGCCCATTCCTTCCTCCTTTTCACCTTGTAGTCTGGATCTGTGAGCGGGCACTGCCCATTCCTTCATCCTTGTCACCTTGTTGCTTTCTTATCTTTTTTCTGGGGTTTTCTTGGACATATTCTTGGTGGAAGAGGGTCCCTCCTGCCGGTTTCGGCTCTCATTTTCTAAAAACCAATTTGGAGTTCTTGGTAATAGGGACATCAGATGGAAAAGGGGGGGAAATCCCAAAATAAGAATCGCAGGAATAATTACCTAGCACGAGGCAATCTATAGATGAGGGTTCATTCAGGGTTTCCAAGTTAGTAACAGTGTGCTTCAGATACCTCTCCCTGTCAATCCTAATCATGTCTTTGTACCCTTTTAATGGTATCCATAGGTGTGCTCAGTCTGTACTAAAGAATCCATTCAGTTTTTTGAACCAATCTCATCTCAATAATATCCCATATGTCTCGGGGATATCTACTACAATGATGTCAATCACCTACACGAAACTAGGGTCTGTCGCTATCCTGATCATCACATCTTTGAGTTCCCCCATAACCTTGACCTGGGTTCTATCTAGTTGTATAAAATTATTATCACTTTTGAGAGGGACAGCACCTAGTTTATAACAAATGCCCAAGGGCATGACATTAGAAGACGCTCTGGAATCTACCAGACAATTGTGAAGATTCTTATTGAAGACTTCAAACGTTAAAAGGAAAGGAGGCACGAAAGGTCTCTCCTTCCTGCCTTCTGAGCAGGTGTTTATCGTTGGTTTTCTTGTCAAATCTAGAGGGGGCAGATTCTTCTCTCGACCGTCACAGGTGGCTGGGTTTTCGACCGAACTTAGAGCCTACAACAAAAGGTATTTTTGTTGAGGGATTCTACATATGTCCATAACTGATATATTAGCTTTCATCTTCTTCAAATATTCGACTACGTTATAATCTAGCTTAGGGGATTCCCACGTATGGATTCTTAGAGGTTGTTTACTGGGAGCGACAGGCATTCTCGGGCAATTGGGAGTTAATTTACTTTGTGAGACACGGGTGGCATCGGTATATTTTGGGCCTAGTTGACCCTTACTATGTGTTTGTACCACTGATATCTCTATGGGTGGTGCCTGAGGTTTAAACAGATCGTCTGAAGATGTGATCACATCGGGATCCCATACCAGCATGGTTGTGTCTTGTGGTGGGTCAACCTCTTCCTGATCGGCAATGTTAAAGTCTGAACTATTGGGTGGTTCGGTCAAAGAGACTTCGCCCAGAAAACGATTGGACATTAAATTCATGGCATTGACCCACTGAGGACATTCCCTTTCTGAGTGGTTCTCTTGGTGGTAAGTACAAAAAGAGTCAGATGCGACATTCCCTAAGTCAATGTTTAGGCTGGCTGGGGGAGGTTCAATTTCTTTGAAAGGCAGGTTTCTTTTAAAGAAAGGCTTATAGGGTCTTTGGCCTTGGTTTCTCTCACCTGCATTTATTTTCATATCTATAATCTCATTGGATAGTTTCTTAACCATGCATTGTAGGTCTTCTATATCCCCATTACCCTTATCAGGAGTTGGTTCAACTAGCTTACCCGGCAGTCTAGTCAAGAGGAGTCCTCTCCTAGGAGGGGGTTGGCATTCTTTTCTCGTTAGATATGTCTGGACTTCTTTACACCCTTTCATCTAGAACTCTATATTCTTGGCCTCTTTGAAATTCTCCGTGAGGGTTTTCTTAGCAGCTCTTTTAACGAACATGGAAATAGAGGTCGGAAGAGCGTTAGCATAGACCTCTATTTACAGCTCTTGAGTCGGTGTTGTCACGGGCTGAAACTTGTTTAGGATAGTCGTGAATCTTTGATTGAAATCTTTGACCCTTTCCTTTGGGGTCATGGTGGCTACGAACAATTTGGCCATAAGGGCTCCCATGGTAGTTTCTTCGGTAAATTTGTCTAGGAAGTCCTTTTGGAACTTAGTCCAGCTGGTTATGGATCCTACTAGCAAGTTAAAATACCAAGTGGAAGCCAAGTTCTCAAATGTGTAGGGGAAAAGTCTGCATAGCACATCTTCATGTTGAACATTCATAAGCCTGATCGCGAGTATGAACTTCTTGATATGATCTTCGGGCAATCCTAAGGTCTCGGGATCATACTTGGGGAGCAAATTTTTCGGGTGCCTAGGGAGTTTGTGTATTCATCTAGGGATGGCCACGGCATCCCAGGCCAACCTAGGTTGGTCACCTTGAAGTGGAACTTCTCTCTCCTCCTCATGACCATTTTTATCTTCCATATCTTCAGAGTTGGAGTTAGGCTCTTCCTCCTCCGAAAGATCATTAGGTTCGGAGATGTCGCTGGCTGGCGTCTCGGGTATGAGGTCAAGAGGTTCTTGGGTTTCGGTGATCATGAAGTCTATTAAGTCTTCGACGAAGTGTATGAAAACTTCATTGGGAGTGTTGACCACTGGTCTGCCTTGTTGTTTTCTTCGAGGGAGGATGGGGGTGAATGACAACGCTCCGATTTACCGGGTGTAAGCTCTAGTAATCCTTCTAAAATGATTCACTTCCTCATGAGGGAGGGCGTAAGGTATTTCAGGGTGAAGATATCCTTCCTTAGAGTGGGGCGAGTTATCCGCTTCGGGAGTACTCGGTAAAGGTGTGATGTATGTTGGATGACTAGCCATGCATATGGGTCATTACGAATCTATAGGTTGTTCGAAATATCATATAAATTACATATTCATCCATTCATTCTCAAGCCCTCCTTCTAGCACCAATTCTGTTGATGGGTCTTAAAACCCTTAACTCAATAGTAGGAACCAAACCCACCACCGAGGCCCAATTAGAATCTACAGTGTTTGTGATTGGAATGGTTCTCCAGATATCACGATCCAGCCAATTTAATCGATGGGCTTTATGTTTTCTTGTGGAGTCATCTCCTTCAGTCAAGATTTTCTCTTTTGGGATTTTCTCTTTAGTTAGGATAAATGTGAGAAAAATCCGGTATAAACCAACTTGACCACACAGGGATAAGGAAGTCTAAAGACTGGGAAAGGTAGGGCTCGGGATAACCCTCGCTCCAGCATGTAGACAATGATATCTTACCACAGGCCTAGTAATAATACTTTAACCATGTGAGCACTCGATCACTAGCTAATATTTTAACCTAAACTATCCAAGAAACAAAATGAGAGCAAATTTAACTATTGCAGAAGAGGCTGAGCTTGGCATAACCCGTTGCTCAAACATGCAAACGATAATCCTATACCACAGGCCTAGTAATAATACGTTAACCATGTGAGCATCCAATTACTGTTTGTGAATACTAATTATTAGAAGAAAACATTTATATGATAAGATCAATAGCAAGAAAAATAATTCATCTACCATAATCCTTCATCATATATCCACACAATGATTCATCATTTCCATCATTAAAGAAAAGAACAGCAAAGCAATTACACCAGATAACTTGACAATATATTTGTTATCTCTTACTTGTTACATATGCTCATGAACTGAATAGGAAATAGTTCTTCTCCGAGCTCAATTACACATTCATATGATGAAAACAACTTCGTCTCTAGTCCAGAAGGACTTCTTCATTCATAGTAGCTCCAAAATAATTCTTAACAACTAGAAAGAAAAGATTTCTTGCAACAAACCATCAACCCTTATTAATCAGTCGAGGCCTTTATTTATAACCTAAAGTTTTAACTGAAGTTAACGACTAAGTGTGGTTCAAGCAACACAAAATCACCATGTGGCATCTTCTTTCAACAACTTCCTGAACAATCAACTCAAGATATCTTCTTGAAAAGGATGGTTCTTCAACTAACAAGCAGTCCTTCATAGTTTTGGGTTCATGGAGATCTATGTTGATTCATCGGAGCCGCATATACTCCTCTGATATTTACTACATGCACTCGGTACTTGACCAAACTGGAGTTCAACCACTGTAGCGTTGCTCAGGCCCTGATCAGATGTTAGGAAAATTATTGCACTTGCCCTGGCTTTGCATCGGCCACCTTTGCGATTTCTTCAGTCCATAGCGAACCTCGTTCAACATGCAACTTTGACTATGTCGCTCATGTCAGAGAAGTTGTCGGGGATGCCAGACCAACATCCCCCATCACTTCGATGATTCAGTCTCGACGTTTCTTTCAGTTCTCCAGTGGAGTCATAGGACAGACTTTAGTCGGTGATCAGGAAGTTTCTCCCTGTAGTCAAAACAAAAGTATTTTAGCAATTAATCAACCTATGATCTGACATAAATAAATCAAAAGATCAACACGTACCTGTGCAGCTTGCTAGTCTTAGTCATTTTTAATACTTACGTGATCCCGAATGCATTCTTTAAGCGATCTGTGAAGGCGTCGCCCTTCTTCGGTTTTAATGAGTACCTCAACATGTTATAGTGTGGCTAAATCAAGTATGATAGACATGCATGTACGAATTATCACAGTACTTACTTGACCTTTGGAATCATCAAGAAAGGGCATTGAGGACAAATTATATGTGTGTGTGCTCTCGAGGGGTCGTATATCGTAAAGAGAAAGTCGTTAAAAATTCCATAACCCATACTATCAAGTGTACCAAACATCATACATCAATAACATAGGTTTGTAAGTTCAAAAGGATCGAAAGGATCACGTCGCACGTTTTCCTGCAGCCCCGATCGATGGCACTTTCATGTTCTGGATAGCATCCGTTGATTATCTTCGGCATGCTGAATTTTCAAACATCATGTTGCGAGGCGCGGATATTATGTTGGCCAGCCTAGCGTCACTCCTTGATTTACCTATAAATTCCAGGAGCTTTGCGAGCAATCCTTCTCATATGTCGAGCTCATATTTTCTGAAAATTTGGTTTGGTAAATTTGTCTTGGCGATGTCCAGTTGAGTGACTCCTTACCATCTATGGACACTCTGAGTCTCTTTCATTGTTTCAGTTATGGGATCTCCTTCAAGCATGGGATGAGGTCTACGAGGCAGCCGAAGTGCGAGATCTCACCCTCAGTGCACCTCGGATTCCTTTATGTGGGTTTCGAGAGGTATAACTATCAGCCCGAAGGTAGTGTCATCATCTAGGGACAAGCTTGGGGTGGTCGCAGATACATCCAGGAGAAATACGTTGGAGGTTACGCCTTCTCTGGGACCGAAATCATGGATAATAGGAAGGCCTAAGAAGAAAATTCGAGAAGGAGAGGGGGACCGCCCTAAGGCCGAACCAAAGGTACGTCTAGCCTGTGAGGAATCTGTAATGCCCACTGATCACTCGCAGTTGGTCGAGACAGCCGACAAAGGAGGCAAGAGAGGAAAGGGGAGATTAAAATCGTCGGGTTCTTCCATTGGAAATTCTACTCAACAACTAGAGTAGGCTCAAATTGCAATAGTCGAGATCTACCAAGAGAATAGGGAACTGCGACGTCAATTGGTGGAGAAAACCCAAGGGATATCTTCATTGTAAGGTCGCGGGGGAAGCGTCATCTGGCTACAAAGAGAACTTCAAGAGGCATAAGACACAATCATGGAATTGCACAACACATAGCGGATGGTAGTGACAATGAAGCATAAGTCACCACAAAGTGTGAAAGACAAACTGAGACAGGTCCACCACATAGGTGACGCATAGTTGGCGGGTTCTTTCTCCACATTCCCAAAAGTTTGGTTTAACACCTCTTTTCCCTTTCTTTGTAAAATTTTGTAATCTTATGGCGACCGGGCCAGTTGGTTGAATCGTCGAAGTTTATTTATTCAAATGTAAACTGAGCCTGGCAGAGGGTTTTCCCTTTTGATTATATATATATATATATATANCTATATATATATATATATATATATATATATATATATATATTTTTAAGGCATTATTGTGAATCAAACGTGTATTCTTCTTTAAAGTTTTTGCGCAAAATAATATTATATATTTTCTCTTTTTTCATCATGGTTATCACATCATGAGTTTGTTAATGCTTTTTCTCTGTAAAACTTTGACATCGACTTCGGTTATTGATAATATTTAATCACGTGGATAAAAATCATGTTTGAAGGAATAGAGGCCATAGTTGTTGATATCGAGAGGCATTGAAGTGATTATTACATTAGGGAAACAATTAGTTCCCTTTTTCCAATACCGAACTTATTTTGAGGTTCAACGGTCGGCAGTGTTGTTTTTATTTCTCAAACAATTTTCATCACCTTAATCTTCTACCAACGTCGATCTTCATAAGTGAGTCAGGAGAAAGCTGGGTCGCTACTTCCTTAAGAAATCCATCGAGGCCGATTCAATCGGTCGTCAGTGATATCTATGCCCAGGCTTATTCGTAGGGTGAGGAAAGTCTTGAATCCACCGACGTCGATGAAAACAACGCTCAGTTTTTTGTTTTTTGTTTGGACTTCTCAGGCGATTTTAGTCACTTTACACCTTTTTTGATGTCGAAACGTCCCAAGAAGTTTAGGGAAGCTTTTAGATTGTTGATTCTTGTAATCAAGGTTAGTCCTTTTAAATTTGACAAGGTTTCTTACATGCCCCAATAGACTTTCTAACAATCAAAACATGAATACATAAAAGTTAAGTGCAGGTGGCATTTTCATACTAAAGTAGAAACAAGTGGTGCAAGGCCCAAGTGGTACCCAAAAAAGTAGAAAATAAGCCCAGAATTTTTAGGGTGTGTTGAGTGCTCAACAACTTCCACCAACCATTCATCAATAGATATCCATAAACAAGTGCCAAAAGAGACAATATTTCCAAACATAGCGAAAATTTCAAACCCAAGTCCTCTCACAAGAGGGAGAGTTATGTTTAAAATGAGATCTTATGATCTTTATTTATACAAAATGTAGCTAACATAGTTTGTCCACAAATTAAGATCATAAGATAAATTAAGGAGATGTTGTCTTGACACTCCATATCTTCAACCTGAGGACCTCAAGACAACATCTCCTTATTTATCCACAAAATGGGGATAACATCTAGCGTCTACTTGAGTACATGGGCTCGTCGTAGAGTGCATGAGAACTGCAACATCTCCTAGTAGACATGTTCCTGCAAGGAAACATCAAATTGTCAAGTGTGGGATGGCCTACTCATCCTTGTTCTCATATGCTGAAAATTCAAAACCCACTAACCTAGAAAAAGAAAATTTTGACATTTTTCCAAAAAGTTATAAACTAAGCATGAAATCAATATGAAAGTAGAGTAGAATGAAAATTAAATGAATCTAAACTAATATGAGAAATCAATATGCAAATGCAGGGAATCAGAATGACTTACCTACTTACTTGGGGCCTTGGGGCCCTGAAGATTACGTGTTGGATGATGTCAGGTGAAGTTATACAACCAGAGAAACCATTTGATCATCTCAACAAATTATCTCCCCATGTTCTTAATCATATAATACATCAAATATAAGTCGAGTACATAATAATCATGGGTATAAACATACATATAATCGATCATGAAATAAAACTCATGGAGATGGGTGGGACGGAGGAAATCCTGCCGGAAAGAGAAACCATCAGCCTGATCATCCCGCCTGAAAGTGTAGCCACAAGCCTGATCAATCCATCTCTGAAGAGGGATACCATATGTAAACGACGACTTGTCTTCATCTTTGCTCAACATATCACTTCTCCCTGAAGATTGAGAAAGGATAAGAGATCCCAATAAAACCTATTGGTTTCCCATATAAGGGTAAGGAACAGCCTTATGTCTAGAGAAAAACTCATCCCTTGGACTTTGGAAACATCATTTCTTTGTCTGCAAATATTCTCCCAAAATCTCAACATGAAAGTACTTTTGTTTGGTAGTGTGGACCTCGGAGTACCTCTGGCTGGCCATGACCTGGTATCTATCAAAGTCTGAGAATGATGGTTGAAAATCCTCATGAAACAAATATGCATCCTCAAAAGGGTATGCATCAAGGGACGAATGAAGATCACTCTGAATATGCTACGACAAGTCATCCTTGAAAGGGTGGTACAAATCTATAACCATATCATCATCAAGCTGCCAAATGTCTAAACCATATACGTATGAAGACCAGACCTCTAAAGATGATACTCTAGCCCCCTCTGTCTGAGAGCTCATCTTCATCTATGCATAAAGACTCATTTCTCATCGAGGATGGAGAGGAAATGAAAGATCAAAATAATATTGCATGGTATCTTGGAGAAGAGAGTAAGAGGTAAGGAACAGTCTCGGGTGTAGAGAGACAACGCCTCTTCCCCTGGGAATCTGCATGAAAATATCCAAGATGAAAATACTTCCACTTAGAAGAATGAACCTTTGATTCTTCTGAAGTGGCCATGTCTTGGTATTCGTCAAAATCTAAGCACAATGGATGAGAATCCTCATAAATCAAATATGCATCCTCAAAATGGTATGTATTAAAGGATGAATGAAGATCATGTTGCGACAATTCATCCTCTAAAGGGTGAAACAAATATGTAACCATGTCATCACTGGGTTTCCAAACATATTCATCATACATGCATGGAATCCAGCCCTCTGAAGATGACATTTCAACCCCTTCTGCTTGAAAGCTACCCTCAATTTCATAAATGGGATCTCTATCAATGATGAATCAACCCACATCCCATCTACATCTCCCAACCTGTATGAAATCATCAATTTGTTCATAAACTATATCCAAGGGTTGTTCCATGAATTCATCTGCATCATAGGAGCTTATCGGTTCTTCACAAGACTGGATAACTTTGTTTTCTTCAAAAGGGAAAGAAGATAACGAAGTCTCGTTCAGGCCTTCTGCAAGAGAAACTTCATTGAGATCCTTTTGGCAGTTTTGTTCATTTCCACAGTCATGGAACAAGGAATCAACAAAGTTTTCAAAAGGATTATAACTTATCACGTTCTCTTCTTGATGTGCACAAGGATCATATGTCTGGATTTCCTCATCAAGTGGAAGAGCAGATATTTCATCTTCGTCATATGTCTCATCCAGATCTTATTCAATATTTTCTTCATATATGGTCTCATCATTGATCGGAAAACCTTCTTGAAAAAGAGTGTGTTTGATCTATTGGAAAGCATCATGCAAACTTTGAGTAGCTGGACGATATTTCCTGAGAAATTCTTCAATGAGATTTGTATAAGAAGGGATACTCTTTGGATCACATGAGTGTGCAAGCCAATATGTTTGACTTGAGTCCAGTGATGACACAAAAATTTTCATCATCATATCTTCATGTAGCACATTTTAGCTCGATGAATACTTCATATAATTCACAACATGGGTGACAACTAGTGTTGGAACACCGTAAAGTTTGGGGAAACTTGCTCTCCATTCTGTTGGACAATGATTTGGATATCTAGGGACATTCTGAGCATCAAGATAACGGTACACATTATGGTCGATGGAATTCCCATGGTAAGTCCCATGAGGCCATGGTTCCTTCACTTAGGGTAATACCTCAATGGAGTCGCCAAATGAGCTCAAGGCTCATCAAGGGATGAAAGGGGAAAAAGGGAAAAGTGGGTTCATGGAAGGTGGAGTCTCCAGATGAACTTCAAGGTGATCTTATCAAGGAAAATGGAAAGAGAACATCCCTTAGGTGGAGTTGTCGGGAAAGCTAATGGAAAGGATTTGGGATAGCTTACCTAGGTGTCATTAAGGTACGAAAAAAATTCAAAACATTCCCCGGCAGCGGCACAAAAATGGTATAGCACAAGTTATAGGTTGGGAAAAGTCGGATCCAACCACAAAACAAGTGATACAAATTGTGAATCCTACACCCAATTTCACATCGATGTATGTCCCACACTTCAAGGTTGACTAGGTCACTCTAGGGAGGCAATCCAGTAACCCTAGGGGAATGGAGATGGATATGGAGATAAGAGGAAGTGAATCCCTTAGAGGTCAATTATAAGTGGGGTGAAAGGTGGGAAAATATGCCTTGTAAGTCAAGCAATTGTTTCCCTACAGGTATAGTACTTCTCTAGATGATTGTACCTGCCTGAGACACAAGAAAAGACACTTTGCAATAATATATGTTAATTGGATCAGAAATTTAAACTTGGTGTCCCTAATTTTCAGCAATAGATGATAGTTTATATCATCAAATAAAACATCTAAATCAGTAAACAAATATCTAAACTAGTTAAGTAAATCAATATCAAGATTAGCAATGAATAGAGGCTAAAGAATGGCACTTAAGAAGCAAGAGAAGATAGATGTTCTAAATATGTATTTTTTGCAGAAAATTGCAGCCTTATCGATGTAGCATTCAATGGAATGCAACAGAAAAATCATCCATGGAAAAGTGCCAAGAACTATCCCAAACGATGTGCCCTAATTAGTGGAGTAAGTGAGCAAAATTTAGGAGCTAGTCTAGGGTTAGTTTAGGAGTTATGGTTAGTAGTTTATGTAGGTTAGATCAGCCCTAATGGATGTAGGTTAGGGTTTTTAACAGGAATCAAAGTAATGGGAGAGAGGGGATGCCCTAATAGCGGAATAGTCCTCTCAATGAGGAAAACCAACTTCAAGCAAGAAACCTTTCAAAAGATAAAAATTTGTGTTTCCCAAGCCAATGATTTTATATATCCAATGCAATAAATATATGACTAGTTCCTTTACTATTGGGTTAATGGAGTCAAATGAAGTAAGAGATAGAGAAGCTACCTCCTTGGGGGTGTAATCCTTTTTACTTCCCAAGGAAAGTTTCTCTAGCTATGGTTTAAGCTATGAGGGTGTATGCCCTTATACTTCTCTTAGCAAACCCTTGTATAATCAATGAGATGAAGCATAAAATGATGAAGACTATGGTGGGGGTGTATGCCCTTATACTTCCCACCTAGCTCCTAGAACAACAATCTGTGACTTGAAAAAAATCATAGCATAATAGTAAAATACCATACCAAGATCAAGAGAGATGCTAAGATAATCCACCATAAGAGCACAAGACAAGCCTTCCAAGGCTAGCGCTATACTTCCACCAAAAATTCATCAATATATATCCATAACCAAGTGCTAAAAGAGACAATATTTCCAAATATAAAAAAAAATTCAGACCCAACTCCTCTCACAAGAGGGAGAGTTATGTTTAAAATGAGATCTTATGATCTTTATTTATACAAAATGTAGCTAGCATAGTTTGTCCACAAATTAAGGAGTAAAACACAAGATTAGGGGTCAACAAACCTAATATTTCTCCCTTAACAAAGTAATATTAAACAATTCACTTAAAATTTCACTTTTTGCACAAATAAAACCCTAATTTAGGAGGATGTCACCCCTTTAGGGGACGTTTTTCCACTTTCAGGAATTTGTTTGTGTTGTAGATGGATGGATAGGCCTCCAAAGGCCACATATCAATCAGCTAAGAACTCTCATCATGGTGAAGACCTTTCTCCTCCTCCAACGTCCATGTGTCAAAAGAGTGGCACCTCACCACCATGCCCTAGCCCCAAAAGCATGACGTCAAGCTCAAAAGTAGAATGTTTTTCCCCTCATGGGAAAATTGTTTGGCAAGTGAGGGATGGGCTAGGTTGTCCAATTCATCATCAAGGTTTCCAAAGTCTGATCTCTCTCATCTAGCATGTGGGCCCCTGGAATCCAACCTGTGGGATTATAGCCCCATGGAATCCCAAGATAGGCTTGTTCTCCCAAAACTCTCCACCAGCTAGGTCCTGCAAAGACAAATGAGCACGCCCTCCAAAGATATCAAGTCATAACATCATGATAAATGAATCCAATCAATAAATAATCCATCTAAGCATGTGCATCAAATATCACTATATCAAATAATTAACATCTCAAAGACACTATGATTATTCTCAATCTTGAATATGGGAGGGTTGGCAAGGTGTCCTATTGGGTAGATCTTACCCTAGGTCAAGAAGAGTTTCCAAGAGGTCCCTCTCTAAGCCATGTAAAGTGGATGAAGTGGATGGGTTCAAGACTCAATGGGCATAGGGATCTTGACATACAAGGGTTCGTAGTGTCTCATTCATGGGTTCCTTTGTAGAGGGTGTGTGGCACCTTCATCCGCAATGCACTTTTTCTAAGTCCATAAATTTCCTTTTATCTTTAGTTCTTTATTTATTTCAATATAGCATAAGGAGAGGTTGAAGGTCATTGCCCTGGCGTGGTGACTAGATGATGGAGATGTCACCCACAAACACCCAATGGAAATGAGAATGTTGGCTCGTGATGAGACCCCCTTTCTCTCAGCCATGCAACTGAGATCCATTACCCTAGTTTGGTGACTAGATGATGGTAATGTCATGCCATTAGATATTCATGGATGTGATAGGTCAACTCATGATGAGACCTCTTATCCTTCAACTAACCTTTTAAGCATTCTTTATCATATTGTGGGTCCCCTTTACTCAAATATAAGCATTTTATTTCTTTCTTGGGTGATCCCCGGGCGAAGCATCTAGAAGGTTTATATAAGGATTTTATATTTTATCCAAAATCAACCCCTCTGGGCATTTATCCCCTTCTTGCCATAAAATGAGGGACAATCCTTTCTTGGGTCAATACACCCTAAAATCCAAAGAGATAAGAAAATGTAGGGGAATAATGATGGAAAGTGGTGAGTATGGTTGGGAATAGTATGATGGCTCATTAATGGAGTTCCTAGTAGCAAACCCATTCCCAAGAAACACCACTTAATAGGTCACAATGTAAACCAGCAAGGTGAAGCAAGGAAAAAGGCATAATGTCCAAGCATATATCATGAAATATAGAGAAATCTAAGATACAACATAATCAAATGTCTTGAATATTCATATGATCCTCACCATAATATTGACTTTTACCTCATGGAGCAAGGCCCACTGCCTTCCGGAAGCCAACTGATGTTGTGGATGTCGTCTACAAAATTGTGACCATCTGTGGTGGTGAGTGGGTTTTCCATATGTGCAAAGGGTATTGTTGGTCATGTAGTCTCTCGACACGCCATATCTACAACCTGAGGGCCTCGAGACATCATCTCCTTAGTTATCCAAAAAATGGGGATAACAAGCCCAATGGTCGTCGATCATCCCTGCTGACTAACGAAACATTCCTCTAGTTTGGTCAACCCGACCTTCAGACATCGACCACTTCTAGGCTGACATGGCATGACACATGGGTTTTGATGTGGCATGACATGTCATCCTGACATATCAACTTAGATGACATGGAATGACATGTGGATATTGACATGGCATGACATGTCATCACCCATTTTCCTTCATCGACCATTGACCATTTCTCTTGGATGACCTGAAAAACTTGTTGAATCGACTGATGCCTAACCATCAGCCCATCATCCATCAAGGATTTCTCTTGCTCAATCAAAACACTTAACCAAGTCGACCAATGCCCGACCATCGACCCATTGGTCATTGGTGATTTTTGTTGGTGACTAAAAATGCTTCGCTGAATATGGTCGACCCTTTATCATCGGTCATTGTCCATTGGTGATGTCTTTTTTCCAAACCAACTCTTCTCCAATTCGACCGACCCGACTATCAGTCGTTGGTTGTTTCTCTTGGAAATTTTCTAACACTTAGAAAATTTGAACAAAAACCCAGGTGAATCTAAGTTGTCGATCTTCAAGCCAAGATGATCTCAATCATGAATTGACTCATTTCTTCTAACCTCCAAAAACTAATCTAGACCATCTATTTGATCTATTTTCCAAATGGCCAAAAATGAATCCGGGTTGTTGATTCGCTCAACCTTCCAAACAGTCGAAACCTTGTGGATTTTTAAATTTATCAAAATGAATTTGGGTCATTGATCACAAGATCAAATGCAATCCTAACCATCAATTCAGAACTATGTTCAACGCTACAGTGACCATTAAAGTTCGAATTTCGACCATTCCAAGTCGAATTTAGCTCTGCAACTTTGCACATCTACTCTATTAAACTTCTCTTAAGAAGATATAACTCCTTTAAACTTGAATTTACTCAGGAATTTGAGGAATTTCACTCTGATTTTATCCATTTTTCCCCAAACTCGCAAAGATATAATTTTGCAACAACGAATTACTCAAACTCGCACTGGTTTGAGCCTATACAAGCATGGTGTTTGAACCAGACACTCTAATACCATAATGTAACATTCCCCAACCTAGATGAGGAACATTATGGTGTAGAATAATCATAAAATTAAAATTTCTTCTATCTAAATAAGTTATTGTAGCTTCTAGCTACAAATTAAACCAGATTTTGCTACTATATATTATTGTTAATTACATGCATCTACAATGCTCTAAAACTAGACATGAAATGAAGCTAAGAAACTCAACACAACAACATATAATCTTTCTCAAACACAGAGTTAATGCATAGTAAATTAAAAGTCATAATACAATAGAAAACAAGATAAACACTTATCTTTTATAAATAGTTGTGCAACCAGCTTCTTGGGATGGACGTTCCACCCAACCATAGACTTGTTGTTCCAAACCTCAATAGAAAACCACCCCTAAGTTGAAGCTATCAATCCACAAAAGAGGGTTCTCTCTCACTGGTCCACTCACAGTTCATAAAACTCACAACCCATTGATATTCTTCTACTACTATCCTTATTTTCCACTAGTTCACTTCCTCTTGACCTACTCAACCCAAGCAATGTACCCCTTCACTGATCTTAGTCCCTAAAGTGTCTCATTTGTTTATCAAGGTCTCTCTGGCACAAGTAGCTAGGAATATCTCAGATGGGAACTCAAGGGAACTCACTACTAGGAAGAACTACCAGCAAACAACAACAAACACGTGTTGTTTTAGTGCAACTCACTCAGGAATTCACTCTTCAGAACTAACAACATGGCTCTTCAATATTCGTCTCCAAAACACTCCAAATACTCTCAAGCATGCTCTAGAATTCACCCTCCATGGTTGTTCTAGCTCCAAGCTCTCTTTCTTGTTCTCTTTATTGTTCTTTGTTTGTTGCTCATACACAAAACTTGAATGTGTAAAATTGTTTTCCCAACCCATATGAATTTTCCTCTCCTTTCGCTTGCTTACTTGAATCACACACTTCCCCAAGCCGATTGTACACATCCCCCTCATGCTCCTAATAAATATGGAATGTGACCACTCACACCCACCCTATTACATGTATTCAATGGTTGGCTTTGGGAACACTCAATCATAAATTAGAAGCTTCATATACCAATAGCATCTTTTAGGAAAAATGAATTAAATTAATATACATGGGTAATTCCCCATTGGACCCCTCTTAGGCATTCTCTTAGACCCTCACCTCTCTTGTGGATTAATTCAGCCCCCATATCTGTCCATGTCCCCTTATCAGTTGACATCACATTTTATTATTAAAACGTAGAAATTTGATTCACATATTACATCGCTTGGCCGTAGCCACATATTATATCTACATTAAGCATTAACTAAATTGGGGGTTATAGTGGGGATGTTACATTGGAATTAAATTGGGCTGGAATATCAAATCAACCCCCTTCTTTGTGGGACATCCTTGTCTCATGGAGGTTTTATGTACATGTGGAATCATTTGATTATGTTTTGACTTAGTTTCCTTCTTTGTGTGGATGAAAAGTCTTCTTTCTTAGTATCCTAGGATTTTTATAGGGAGAAATAATTAATAAAGAACAAGAATGATGCAGAATCCTCCTCTATAAATAGAGACTCTCATCTCATTCCAAATTGTTGTGAATTGTTGGATATCATTTGTGACTACAATTATAGAAGATCTACCTTTTGAGATTTTGGTGTCAATTCATGGAGCTTTCTCTTACTTGGTTATCTTGTTGGTGCATTAAATATGTGTTATGGTGATTAAAGACTTCTACTAACATTCAAGATTAATCAATTTGAAGGGTTACTATGCCACTTGGAGAGGATATGTTTTAGGGTTTGTTCCTTCCTTGTTCTCTTGTTATCTTGGGTAAGTGCTTATTTCATTTCTTTATTTTTCATCTTTGTTCTTTGGCAAGGGTTTTAAGTATTTTGTTCAAGTTATAATTTATCTTGTTGGTGAAGGTTTTTTCCTTTGAGGAATCCTTTCTTGTAGGGCCTTGGTCCTCTTAGATTATATTGATTGGGTTGAAGATTATTCTATCATTAGGGTTCTAATATCTTACCCTGGTCCTTAAGATAGATGTGACCAATTTTTATAGGGGCATACTTCTTGACCCCATAAAACATAGTTACTAACTTAACAAAAATCATGACCTCAAAAGGAGAAGGCTATCCCCCAAATCCCATATTTTTGGGTAAAAAATACCAAAATCAACCCCTAAATCAAAAAGTGGCACTACCGATAGCACCTTTTTTTTCCCGGGGGGGTTAAAATCCTGACTTGTTTGGAATAATAGCCTTGATGAAAACCTTAAAACCTCAAAAATGACCCTCGAATCGAAAAGTGATGTTATCAATAGCACTCATATTTTTTGGAGTTAAAAATACAACTTAATTGATACTATGGTCTCGACCATTAGTACCATCACAAATTAAAAAGTAAAAATTTCCTCCTAAATCGTCACTTAAAATTTATTTATAATTTTATTTTAATTTACGTTAAAAAATAAATTAATTAAAGAAAAAAAATCTCCACAAACAATTAAAAAAAAAAAAATCATTTTTATAAAAAAAAAATGACAAAACTAAACTTAAAAAATAATTCTTTTTAGAAACGACCCTAAAAGAGACATACATTTTATAATAAAAAAATTTAGACAACAATTCTCCTCAAGAAACATCCTGAACCACCTTTCCCAACAAAGGATCCCCCATGTATTTGGATGGTAGAGAATTTCATTGGAAGCCCATGATTCTAGAGATATTTTGTTGAATTGATAGAGTATTGAAAAAGAAGATATGGGATTTAGAGAGGTTGATGAGGGCTCCAATTTATTTCATGAATAAATCTAGGGTAGCCTTGTAACATCCTTGTTTTAGTCCCTGGTTTAAGTAGTGTATAATGTAGATATGATATATGGTCATGGGCCAAGCGATGTAATATGTGAACTTGTATATCCAAAATTGATAAATAAAAATGTAATTCCAGTTGCATATGGACATGGGCAGAGATATGGGGGATGAGTTATCCATAAGAGAGGAGGGGTCTAATGGGGTCTTATTCATGGGTTTTAAATCCCAAAACTTCTTCCCAATTTCTTATTATTTTGAGTGAATCTTCTATTTATTCCCTTGAGTGTAGGAGAGTCCAATCACTGAACACATGTAAGAGGGTGGGTGTGATAAGTCACATCCCATAGTTATTGAGGGAATGGGGATAAGTACAATAATATTAGGGAAGAGTGTGAGTCAAGTAAGGAGGAAAAAGGAGAGGAAATTTGTATGGGAACAAGGGAGATTTGACAAACAATGTTATGCAAGGGAATGAGGAGACGTCAGAGGAGAGAGAGATGAATATTGGAGGAAAAAATGGTGGACTTTTTGGAAACTATTGGGAGTTGTTGTGGGATGAAAAAGAAAATTTTCAAACTTGTAGAAGAGGCAGGTTGTCAGGCCCATAGAGTGAACTCCCTATGTTATATTTTTCAATGGAGTAGCAAGTCTGTTGTTGTTATTTTTTCCTATTAAATGACATCCCTGGAGTCCTTGACAAAGACAACCTTGGACAATCTATGCTAGAAACCCTAATAAAATAACGGTACATCCTGAGGGACTACTTGTATATAAGGGGGTGCATTCCTTGGGTCAGGCATGTTGAGAGGAAGAGAGATAGAAGAGTTGGGATGGAAATATTAGCTAGTTGTGGGAATATTGAGCTATGAGTGGAAAGTGGAGAGACACCTCTTTTATGTATTCCTAGACCTAGATCGAGGGTGACTTGTTGTTGAAATTTGGAACAACAAGTCTATGGTTGGGCGGAATGTCTGCAACTAGTTACACAATTGTTATAAGATGATAAGTGTTTTATCTTGTGTATGATTTACATAGATGGTTTAAGTTGTTGTGCATTAACTCGTTGGAAATTATTTATATGTTGTGTAAGGGAGTAGATTAGTTGCATACATGTTTTTAATGAAATTTTTGTTATATGTATGGGCATTGTTTAGCATGATGTGTGGTATTTAAATTAATGGTATCATATTTTTTTATGATTTCAGTAGTGGGGATGTTACATATTGGTATTAGAGCTCAAGGTTCAACATCCATCTTGTATGGGCCAAGACCCATGCGAATTTGGTAGAAATTTGTTTTTGTGTAGTTTCACCTATGACGGATTTGGGGATAATTATGAAAATAGGGTGAAATCCCCAAATTTATGAACAAATTCTAGTCCAAACTTCTCTCAAAACCATTGAAGAGAGGATTAGTGGTGTCAATCTGCAGATTGTAGAGTTAAATTTGGCCTGGGAGGTCGGATTTCACAATTTAATGGTGATTGAAGAGTTGGAATATCGACATCCCAGACCTTTTCAGCACTAAGAATCGACGACCAAGATTCATTTTCAAGATCGGGTAATTTTGGAAAAGTTTGGAGAGTTTCATAAACCAACATATGACATTACTCTGATCTCAAAGATCGACGTTCCATATCCAACAGAAGATTTGTGGGAATAAGTTTCATGGAGAAAGACTCGCAGGAAGAGATTGCGATGTCTTACCACTCTGTGGGGAAAGTTCTGTGAATATGTTCCTGACAGGATTGCGGGCTTCTAGTTTTGGTAAAACTTAATAACATGCTATTCAACAACCAAACGAGAATATTTTGCGAGGAAAAGCTCGATAGGATTGTGGGTTGGGGGTTGTGGAAAAATATTAATAGTATGTTATTTGACAACCTGATGGGAAGAGTCCACAAGGAAAAATCACGATAGTATTGCAGGATGCAGGTTGTGGGAAAATATTAATGGCATGTTATTTGACAACCCAACTAGAAGAGTCTGTGAGGAAAAATATCGATAGGCTTGCAGGTTATAGGTTGTGGAAAAACCTTTATAATGTGATATTTGAAAAATCGATGGGAAAAGTTCACAAGGAAGAGTTCGATAGGTATGTTTCCTGTGGGTTTGGGGAGAAACCTTTTAAACATGATGTTTGAAACTCCAATGGGAAAAGTTTGCAAAGGAGAACCCGACAGACTTGCATAAGGTTTGGCCAATGGCTGACGGAAAAGAACGATGGATGATGACCTGACCAAATCAAGGGATGGCACATGGAATCAGTAGACATGTGCCATTCCATGTTAGTTGGAATGATAAGGTTAGGCACGGGTCAAATTAACAGACTATTACAGCAATAAATCAGTCAATTTCTACAAAAATGTTTAGATTTTGAAGGTCATCAATTTGCAGAGGCATTTTGAGGGCCTAAACAACATTTTCACGTAGTCGAAATTAAGAGAATTGTGGGTACCATGTATACATAATCATTTTTTCTAGAATGAAAGAACTTGATATGATATTTCCAACGAGATATTGTGAGTGAAAAATGGATCTATAATGATGAGGTTACAACTGAAATAGTATAGGATATAAATTAGGTACCATTTTACTTTGATAGGGAATAACTCCCTGCTCAGAAGTCAGTTTGGGACACAGGAGCAGTGTGTAGAAATATCCTAGGCCATAGCATACATCCATGGAACCAAATTTTGAATTTGGGTACCTGAATTTATACAATATGTGAGAGAAGACACATGTAGCAATAAAGGGTAAAAATGAGAAAATAGTCTAAACTTTCGCAGACCATAACTATCAGCTCAAATATCAGATTTGGAAAAACTAGACAATGGAAATGTCTTGAGGAGGAGAATCCATATATTCATGTATAATTTTTAATTTAGCACTACAATTTCTCAAGAAAAAAATTGTAGTGGTAAAAAAACAGAGCAATTAGTGGAAATTGCAACTTGAGAAGGTTGTAATATTTCGCTCATAAATCAAAATAAGGCATGACTACAATCATTGGAGAGTTGTTTCATAGAGGAATGTGTCTAAAGAATCAGATTTTGGATTAGTGCATTTTTTTCTTCATAAATTGAAATGAATAATGGCATGTAACCTAATTAATAAAGTATTTTGCAATGTGCCTATTTCTAATTGCAATTGTTGTTTGCAAATTTTCTTGCATAGTTAGAGGTACAGGAGGTCTGATTTGATTCCTATATGAGAAATAGAGATATGGAGGATGATCAAGGGTTTTATAGCCATGAAGATGAAATCAAAGGGATACATGTTATCATGGCAAATTCTAAGGTTGAGTCAAATGGAAGAAGCAAGGTTGAGCCTGTGCAGTTGGTTGAAACTATGAGAATCCTATAGAGAGAAGTGCATAGCTATATAGAAGATAATGAAATGATGACGAAGGCTCAGAAGGAGATGCTATAGAGTCTGAATATGTTGTATAGACAAGTCAACAAGTATTTTATCTTAAAACAAGTAGTTAGTGCTAGGCAAGTGGAAACATCCAAATTCCATGGTAGAAGGGATGATTATAGGAATGACAGGAACTCAAGGAATGTGGGTAGACATCATCATTATCCAAGGAAATTGACTAGAATATCTCATTTATATTTAGGATGAGAGATCATCCCAAGTGTGTCACCTAACAGAAGGGATAGGAGAAGACCCCAGTCAGATATTTTGTAATGTGATCTCAAGAAATGCAAGCCATAGACTTTCAATGGAGAGAATAGAAAGGGAGAAGAGGCTGAATCATGGATTTTGGGAATGAAAAAATATTTCTAGTTGCATGATTACCCATAAAATGTAGAAAATAGAATTGCAACCTACCAACTTCGAGGAAAATCAACCATGTAGTGGGATCAGCTTAAGCAGGCCAAGCATCTTGAGGAGAAGGTATCATGGAGATAGTTCAAGGGATATTTCTAGCATAAATACTTGTCAGAGAATTATTATGATAAGAATATGAAAAATTTTATTGAAATCAAATTGGGAAGAATGACAATGGAGTAATATGAGAGGGGATTCTTTGAATTGCTTAAGTATGTTAGATTCATAAAGGATGACAAGGTTAAAATCCAAAGGTTTTTGAGTGGGATACCTACTTTATACAATGATAAGATACATTATGATATCCCCAAAACTTTGGAAGAGGACATAAGGAAGGAAAAATACCTTTATGAGTAGAATAGATGGAGGCCAACTTTCCAAAAATATTGGAATGGCAATATGAAGGGTAAGATGGAGAAAAGGAAGAAATATTTTAAGCCACCTTTTTATAGGAAAAACTCTCAAGCATATCAACAAGGACAGATAGCCTAGGATGGAAGATTATTTTGGGAAAAGGCCAAGACAACAACCCATAAAATGTTGGGGATGTGAGGGAGGACACTTGTATGGGGATTTCCCTCACAGAGGAGAAAGGATGAGGATTTTTCACAATATTTAGGAGGCTGATACAATTGAATACAAGGGAAGAAGCATGTCGAGGATTTATGCGGCCTTGGAAAATAAGCAACAAGAATACCAATACCTCGTGATTTAAGTAGAATACACGCTTGATAATCATACCATAGAAATTTTAATTGATTCTGGAGTTATCCATACTTACATAGATCCTAACCTTCTTGAAATATTTCTCGTGTAAAGAAGAAAGCATGGGAAATATTGGTTGGTTCATCTAGCCACATGGGATAAGAGAAGGATCAATGAGTTGGTTAAATATTTTCCAATAGAAATGAATGGACTCGGCAAAAAAGTATATTTTAACATCATACCATTAGGTTCATATGATTGTCTAATTGGTATGGATTGGTTGGAAAATCACCATGTTGTCCTAGACTACTACAACAAGACAATCACCTATCTTGATGAGGAATAACAACAATGGAAGGTTCAAGGTATCCCAAGGACTATATCCATTAGAGATATTTCATCCATGTAATTGAAGAGGAGTTTTAGGAAGGGATGCCAAATTTTTTCATCCCATATGGAAAAGGTAGCCAAATATAAAACGTCAATTTTTGAATACCATCTGGTCTTGAAATATTTTGAGGATGTATTTGGGGATATTCCAAGGTTGCCACCAAAGAGATACATCAATTTCTCCATTGATTTGGTGTCAAGATTCGACCCAATGTCCAAAACTCCTTATAGGGTGGGCACACTAGAGTTGAAGGAGTTGTAGATGCATCTTGAAGAAATACTAAATAAGGGGTATATATGCCCAAGTGTGTCACCTTGGGGTTCCCCAGTGCTCTTTGTAAAAAATAAGGATGGAACCTTAAGGTTGTGCATTGATTTTAGATAGTTGAATAAGTTCACCATAAATAATAATAATAATAATAAATAACCCTTTCCAAGGATTGATGATCTATTTGATCAGCTGAAAGGTGCAAGAATATTTTCCAAGATTGACCTGAGGTTAGGCTATCATAAAGTGAGAATAAAGGAATAATATATCAACAAGACAACATTCAATACAAGATATGAACATTATGAGTTTGTGTTGGTGCCATTTGGGATATCAAATGCACCAATTGTTTTCATGTGTCTAATGAATGGAGTGTTCAAGGAATACCTGGAAAAGTTTCTAATTGTTTTCTTGGATGATGTACTTGTCTACTCAAAGACAAAGGAGGAACATGAGAAACATTTAAGGATGGTGCTACAAGTTTTGAGAGAGCATAAATTGTATCGCAAGTTAAGTAAGTGAATCTTATATCAAAGGCAAATTCATTACTTGGGTCATATTATTTCAGAAGATGGGATAGAAGTTGATCCTGAGAAGATAGTGGCCATTAGAGGATGGCCAACACCAAGAAATGTTACATATGTTAGATCATTTATGGGACTTCCAGGCTATTATCAAAGATTCATAAAAGGTTTTTCAAAGATTGCAAGCCCAATTTATTCTTTGCAAAAGAAGGGAGTGAAATTTGAATGGGCTTTCAAATGTGAGAAGATTTTTTAGCAATTGAAGGACATTCTGACAAGTGTGCCAATCTTGAATATTAAAGACCTAGATGAATTTTTTGTGTGTGCATTGATGCATGCAAGGAAGGGCTTGGTGGATTCCTCATGCAAAATGAACATGTGGTATGTTTTGAGTCAAAAAAACTAAAAGACCATGAGAGGAATTATGCCACACATTATCTATAACTGGAAGTCATTATTCATGCATTAAAATGTGGAGACGCTATCTCATGGGAATAAAATTTGAACTATGGACAGACCATTGTGGTCTGAAACATTTGTTTGGATAGTCAACACTAAATTCTAGGAAAACTAGATGGTTGGAATTCCTCGGTGAGTATGAGTTTGTTATAAATCATATAAAGGGAAAAGAGAAAAAAGTGGTCATTGCACTTACCAGGAGAGTGCAAGAGATGCATTCTACAACCATTATTGTGTACCGGTTTGATTTAAAATACTAAATTTTAGAGTTTGCAAATTTAGATCAGCTCTACTTGAAAATAAAAGAAACATTATAGCAAGGTAATTTACAGAATTAGAAAGTATGAGCTAAAATAGGATGGAGTCCTCATGTACAAGGGAAAGGTATATGTGTCAAAGTCTGATGAGCTGAAAAACACAATGTTGAGGGAAATGCACAGTGTGCCTTATGTTATACACCCAGGATATTAAAAATCAATTGTAACTATGAGAAGCCAATATTTTTGGTTAGGAATGAAGAAAGAGGTGATTGATTACATAGCCAAATGTCTAGAATTTCAAAAGGTAAAAGATAAGCATAAACATCTAGCTAGACTACTACAACCATTTCCCATTCATGAGTAGAAATGGGAAGTTGTTGCAATTTATTTTATTACTAAGCTACCCAGAACAATGAATCACCATGATTCCATCTAAGTAATGGTGGATAAATTAACTGAGGCTGCAAATTTTATTCCGGCGAAGACAACTCACAAAGAATCCAACATTGCATAAATTTACATGAAGGAAATTGTTAGTCTACATGGAGTACCCAAGGAAATTGTTTTAGACAGAGATCCCAAGTTCACATCAAATTTCTGGAAGGGTTTGTTTAAATTATTTGAAACAAATTTAAATTTCAATACAACATATCACCTAGAGTCATATTGGAAAATAGAGTGAACTAAAAATATAATTGAGGATATGTTAATAATGTATGTAATGGACCATCCATCCAAGTGGAAGGAATATATTCATTTAGTTGGTCTTTCTTACAACAATGGGTACTAGGGATCATTGAAAATGATCTCGTTCGAAGCCTTGTATGGAAAGAAATGCAACACACCAGTACTTTGGGATAACCCAATAGATAGAGCAGTTATTGGGATAGATTTTCTAAAGGAATGGAAGAGAAGATGGAAAACATCCTGCAAAATTTAAAGGTTGCACAGGACAGGAAAAAGAGCTATGTGGATAAAAATAGGAAATACATGGAATTCAAAGTGGACGAGCATGTGTTTTTAAAAGTAAAAGATAAAAGAAGATTTCTAAGATTGGGATGTTTCCCAAAGTTGGAAATGAGATATTGTGGGCCTTTTGAAGTCTTGGAGAAGATAGGCCCAGTTGCATACATGGTATCATTTCCTACATCCATGAGAGTTCTATTGTGGTTGCAAGAATTTCGATTAATTTATTCCATTCAAAGAGAAATTGAATGGACCCTCCTTACTAAATATATACATGAATTTTAAGGCATAAGAGTGGTTCGTCAAGTATGGGTAATTTTGTCATATGTACAGAGGTAGAAATCCATTTTGATACCGTCTCTACCTCTCAGAATCCTGGTCTTTGATCCTCATTTGTTTGAAAACAATATTTTATCTCTTTCTATGATCAGATTTCAACGTATTATTTAATTTGGATTCCCCTAAAATCTCTTTCATAACTCTAATCTTGTGCAGGGATCCCTTGGATTCATATACATCTACAAGCCTAATCAGGTCCAGTATATCAAAATTGCACCATCAAAAAAAAAAATTATCATGATCACATGAAATTTCCAAAATCTGATGTCTGAAAGACTATCAGAAGCTCACCCTCGGGTTCTCTTCCATTGGAATGACAAAATAGACTTGTGAGCATTCCCTTATAAAATCCAAAACCCCAAAATCCTATCGGATGACCCTGTTTGGACTCCTATTTTCGGAATTCCAAAAATCCTAAACCTTTCTAACAACATTCTTCCAAATAAATCTCTTCCGACAGGACTTTTCCGTAGAGTTTCATTTGATTAATATTTCCTCTTATTTTCTCTCGAAGACTAAACTTTAAGTTATATTTTTATTGTTTCGAAGGTTTTTGTGCACAACCAATTTAAAATATTTATTTATGTAACTTAAAACACACCAATACTTTTTAACTCTTTGCTTAGGTTAAACTTGTCTTAGCACACTTCCAAGACCATTACCCAAATATTTGATCGGGAATCCTTTTTTGGGGTTTTTCTCACAAACCATTTTCTTGTGTATCCTTCCAACCCATCCTTTCTGAAAATATTTTCCCCAATATACTATGCCATAAGTCTTTTTTAATGATTAATTTACCTTTTTAACTCTCCCTGTGGGCTTACTTTTTAATGTTTATACTTCACATCTCTAAGGTTAATTATAAAAGGAAGTATTAACGAAAATACATTTAAACCATGAAGAATCTTCCCTTTACTAAGTATGCATCGGCATGCTTTCCAATATTAAACCCCAAATATTCCTTTGGGGAATCTCTATCGAACTGTATTATCATCTAAACACTCGGTCACTCTCCGATGGGGATATTTCCAAATGGGATCTTCCAAATATATTTCTTCTGAAAAAACCTTTATGAAGAGACTCCTCCAATAGCACTCTTTACAAAATCTTATTAGGAAAGAGTTTTCCAATATATAGGTCCTTTCGATAGCACATCTATGCAAAATCTTTCATATGACAACATTCTTCTAAAATATTCCATCATATGGCATTAATGAAGATATGTGTTTCCTGCATGTTATAGGATATGGGCTTTTTGCATTGATTTCAAAATCCATAGGTCACAATTAGATATTAAAAACCTAGTTTGAAACCCATAATTCTCATTGTTCAAATAATCAAGTGCAAAAGAGCTCTGCAGAAAGGATTTTTTTGGCTAATTGATATTTGCAACAATAAATTGTAAATCATCCAGGTATGGTCATATTTAATTTTGGAAATTATTTTATGTCACTTAAACTATTTTGAAATATTTATTGTCGCTCTATTTTTTAGGAATTTGAAAGAACAAGATGTCGAGAGCTCATAAACAAAGGGGGAAAACACCCATGGAAAATGTTGTCACCCCAACAAAAATTCTAGATGAACTTTTGTTATCTGATACAAACTTCTTCAATGGGATGGAGGAGTGTTTGACATGGAATGATATATACAAAATATTCACCAATGAATATTTTCCCCTAGAAGACAAAGACCTAGTTGTATATCATTGTTGATGTTTGTAGCATTGGACATGTACTTCGGCACAAGTCTAAGTGTCTATACATGTGGAAGACATCCAACACCTTCAAGCTTATAAATTTACTTTAATAATTACTTTAATTAAATTAAATTACTAAGGTTTAATGCTTTGGATGACTTCCACATGTCTAGACACTTAGACCTGTGTGAAAGTACATGTTTGATGCTACAAACATCAACACTCCCTCTTATAAAGGAAGGTACTTCTAGAAGAGTCACTTGGAAATGGTTGTCCCTCTGGCCCTAGAAAAATGTCCCACACATCATCTTGCACCATGGAATCCCACCAAACTTGTTGGTTTGTTGCTTCCTGGACACTAGAAGACTTAGAATCAATGATGATAATCATTAGCGCTACAAATTTTGGAAACTTCTTCAGAGGCATGATTTGTGTGAATATGGTCCTAGGGGCCTCAACACTCTCCCAAGAATCCCTAAATGTTTGCATGAACCATTTGGTTTTCCTGACAAATATGGAAGGGGCTAAATCCTCCACCCCACCTGAAGGTTGATTCCATGAACTGGAAATCTTTTAACATTGTTCTCCTTTCGGAGCCTCCTGATCCTCATCCTTTTTCACTGACCTCGATCTACACACATTTCAATATATAAGGTCCAATATCCCCTTGGACCTACTCTCACTACTTGGAAAATACACCTTGGCATTCTTGCCAAGGGAACACCCTCTCCACATGCTCTGCTACTCAATGTTGAAATATGGGAGACTAATGACAATCTCTCTCAAAAACAACAATGCCCTATCATATAGGTGTTCCATCCTCCTACTCCATAACTCACATGGGTTATCACTGCCATGTACCAATGCCTGAACAGGATTTATCTACAACCTATATATATTTCCCACTCTACTTCTATGTTAGGGATAGCTCCCTCTGGACATATGAGTACTTTCCCTTTCTTGAAAATGATGAAAAAACCCCTATCCTCCATAACTGAGTCTGAGAGAAAATTCTTCATTGGTCCCCGTACATATAGCACATCATGGGCTTCCAAAGAACCACTTGACTCAAGTTGGAACAAAATAATTCCCTTACCCCTAACTGTATACTTCGCATCATCACCAAGCTCCACATGGATCCTTGACTCCTTCTCTATCAAACTATTAAATAACTTCCTTGCTTCACCCAAACTATCTTCAAACCTGAGACCGACTACTGCCATTTTTCATTTCTGAGCTACCAGAAAACATGTGCCTTGTCCTTCATTAATAATAAAATGAAGAATTTGTGCTTAGTTCTTCAAGAACCCATGAAACCCTTAATATTGGGGTTTCAAATCTACTGGTTTATATATCTACAAAGATATCCTTGCAGGTCTAACATATTTTTTGCACAAATTGTTGTTTATCTGAAATTTGTCTCCCTCTTAGTGTGCAAGCTCTGATACCATGTAAAATATCAATTCCCAGCACCTAGATAAATTAATACCTTGTGTTCTTCCTTATTGATATGAAATTACAACATATAGAATAAAATGTACTGGATGGAAATAAACAAGGATGATTTTAAGGATGGAAAATTATTTTACAATGTAGAAACCTTGGCGAATCTTACTTATCCTTCATATGCCAACTATAAATGTTTGGCGATATTTTTGTAAAAATATTCAAATATCTAAGGATATTATATAGTTTTTATAAAATTTTGGCGATTTTTAAGGTAAAATACTTTTATCCTATAGAATTTGGGCGAATCATTTTTAAAATAGTGAATCTCATTTTTGGAAAAACCATGGAAAATTAGACCATGAGCGAAATTTAGCCCCTAAAATCATCTATGGAAATAAATAAAACAGCGGAAGCAATATGGAAAGAAAAATTCACACATGC
The DNA here is from genome assembly GCA_009831015.1 of Picea engelmannii. Lineage (NCBI taxonomy): Eukaryota > Viridiplantae > Streptophyta > Pinopsida > Pinales > Pinaceae > Picea > Picea engelmannii. The sequence continues at coordinate 860,456 of ML783103.1, forward strand.
AAACATAAATTTTTCCCTTCAAATCAGCTTTTCATTAAAATAATATCAAAGGTTATTTGAAGGGAAGAATTTTTGTGTGCATGTGTGAATTTTGGTTTCTAGATTGCTTCTATATTTTTATTTTTTTCTAGCCAGTATATTTTATTATGTGTTGTAATTTAATTATCAACAAGGAAACACACAAGGTAGTAATTTATCTAGGTGTTGGGGATTGAGATTTTAACAATCAGAATAAAAAAAAAGAGTGGAATATATGATTTGTCTACATGACCCGCACTCTTCCCCTACAATGATGTTGTGAGGTTCTTATTCTCCCACTTAGACGAATATATTTCCACAATGATTAACTAAAGGTATCGATAGCTTCATTAAATACAAACGATGTTCACACAAGGTACCATATACAAGAACATGATGCCTATCGTGTTCACATTAGTAGAATAATGGTGGAGTGAAAACAAAGAATTCCCTCAAAAGGACAACAAGATGTATCTAATACAATATTTCAAGAAACCCTACCATCTACTAGAATCTATGATCTTTAAGTTGTACGGTGAAGAAACCTGCATCGATTTTAAGCTAGAATGAATTCCAATGACATACTGTGTGGCCGAGGTGGTACATATATTCAACTAGGCACATATCCTTCCATTAAAAATCATAAAAAAAATGTTAAAGAAGCCCTAGGACTGAAAAAACTAGGTTTTTACATCTCCTCCTATTTGATAGATGTTGTTTTTTCTTCCATAAGTTTTCCTTCTATGGGGTGGGACTAGAACCCTAGCCTACCCCCTATCCATATGTATTGCTATTAGTTATGGGACAATAATTATAAGAGGTATCTATATGATATTTGTGATCATTTCATGACACCAGTTGTTTTTTCATATCCAACCACCATCCTCGTAGGTTATCTCAAGGAGCTATTGAAGCTCTTAAAGACATAGTGGATTGGTATATGGGAAACCACTATACCTATATTAGGGTATTTGGTTGTACACATTCCCCACATATGCTTCCTAAATATGTCCCTGACAAGACACTAGGCAAGGAAATTGAATATTAGAAAGTAGAGGAAAGGGATAAATTCATTTCTAGCTAAAATATCTAAGATAATTTGGCCTGGATTTCGCATCAGAGTGGGAAGGTTCACTCTATTGAATGTCCCACATGTTAGAAAAGAATATTTAGTACTGAAATAACTATTTCTTTTCATAGTTGGATATAGGAGAAATGACCTAAGAGGTATTTTGAGAGATCACATCAAATATGTGGGGTTAATAAACCCTTTTGTGCATGATGTCAATGATTCAGAAGATATTTTCAAGGGAGACCTATTCTTTGAAGAAGTATTAAACATGGTTGAAGATGAACCAAGAAAAGAAATATTACATAGAGAGGAGGAAGACACAAGGAATATAACTAAGGAATAGTGGGAATTACTAATGGCTAGGGAAAAGAAGAAACCAAAGAGGAAGAAAGATACAAGAGGGATATGGAAGCAGAAGAAATATTTAAAGAAAGAGATAAATAGACCGGAGAAGAAGCTAAACAAAAGGAAGAGGAAATCAGGAAAAAGAAGGAAGATGAAGAGACTAAAAGGAAAATGAAATAAGACAAGGAAAATATTGAGGAAGAGAAAAATAAAAGGACCAAATTTGAGGAAAAGAGAGGAAAAGAAGTGCAACTCGAAAGGATACAAAAGAAGAAATGAAGAAAAAATACGAAGAAAAGGAAATGATTGCAGAAGCATAACATAGGGAAAAGGAAGAAGCAAATTGAAAATTTGTTGAAGTAGAACAAAATAAAGAAGTTGAAGAATAAAAGAGGAAGAAAGAGCAAGAAAAGAAAAGGGTTGTTGAAGAATAATTGAAGAAGAAGGAATAAGAAAAAAAAAAGGATGAAATGAGGAAGAAAGAGGAAGAAGAGAAAATGAAAAAAGAGGAAAAAACAAATAAGGAAGAAGAAGAGTTGGAAGAAGTTGAAAGACATAAGAATAAAAAAATGTATAAGAATAAAAACAAATAAGAAAACCCTATCATTGTCAAAGGGCTTACACTGGTGAATACAACTATCAATCCTCATACCCCTTTGAGAATAATAATAGGAAATTTCTCATACTCTTCTCAATTGATAGAGTTATATGATGTTGTGGTAGTTGTAGGTGAATATTATTAGAACAAATTAAAGAAAGTAATTGAGGAAAGGTCGACAAAAATGAAAAAAGGAGAAGCCTACCCCTGACAAAGGATCTTCTGTCAAGGTGATTTCATGGAAATTGGAACTAGATCCTCAAGTCAATTCCCTAGATAATTTTCCATCCTTGAGTGCATTTTCAGGGGAAATTTCAGTATATGTATGTGAATTAAGTGTTACATTAGACCTCTATAAGGAAAAGGTGGAAGAATTGGAAGAACAACTAAAATTCCATACGGATAATTTGGAGGATGATTTTAAGCAACATGCCATTGAAACTGAATAGTTTCACATGGAACAATTAGAAACCCTAAAGAGGGAAATTCACAAGAAATAGAAAGAATAAAGATGAGCACCAAGGAGAATTTGATCTTTCTGAAAAATAAAACTAAGTGTTATTGAGTATGGAATAAAGATCTAGAAAGTGGAGAAATAATTGAAAGAAGTCCAATAGGGAGCACATGCATTGGATAGTATAAAAGAACAAGATAGCAAGGGTAATGAAGAGCTAAGAGAAGCATAAAATAGCTTCTTCACCTAGATAAATGTCATCCAATATTATGAGGATGAGATCATTATCATAGTCGATCAGCTAGATGAACTAAAAGGCCAGTACACAGAGACAAAGGATGTGTTTGACAAAATCATTTATATGCAAGAAAGACATGCAGAGACCCTTGTAAATCTATTTAGATTCACCAAGATGGAACATATAAATACTCATATGTTTATGGATGGCTGGAAAAATGCATGCCAAGATGTCAAGGAAACCATCAGTCTCTCCAATAATGCATGTGTCAGAATGTGGAATTTTGTAGATGAGTTGTTAGAACAATTCGATATGCCTATAAATGAAGAGCTTCTCAGGCAATACCTAGCAAGTTAAGAATAGAAAAAGTGGAAGAGAACAAAGACAACAGTAAGAAATCTATTGAGCATATCACTAAGTTTAACAAAGACACCTTGAGAAAGTACTCGATGCAACCAATCAAACAAACTACAGTTGCAAATGAGTTTGTAAGCAAAACCCATAGGGACCTAAAAAAGGAGGTTGTAGATAGAGTATGTGATGGAGAGTTGAAACTTGAAAATATGATGAGTAAGATAGAAGACATCACCAAAGAATACCACTTATGGATGAATTATGTAAAAGACTTGTCCTCAAATAAAGCCTCATAATTCTTTGTATAATGTATATTTCTTCATGGAATCTGAATTTTATATATAATATGAGAAGTTGAAACAATGAGGTGTAACTATCATCTGAAATGAGGATAGTTACATAATGTAAAGAGATTCTCTTGTTTTATAAAATATATCTCCATCGAAGATAGATGGACTTTTTCCCAATGTATTATCAAATGATACTATTGTTTCTGAGAAAATAAACAACAAAAGGTATTTGGAAATTCATGAATGTTAGCAAGAATGTATGGGATTATTCTTTATATGTTATTCTCTTATGATTTTCTTGACTGGTGATCATATGAACTATTTATATTCTTATCATTTTATATGCTTTTAAAATTGTGATTTCTAGTAGATACACGGATAATGTTATAGGTCTACTCTGCAACTATTTGTGATCTCATTTGTAGCTTTATTTTTATAACATATTAGTGATTGACATGAACTAATTCTGCAGTCAGTGATACTATTTCATGTTATATCTATCTTGTTATATTTTCTCCTTATTAGGATAGGATAGGATTATATTAGGATATGTAGTTTTAATTCAATATTAGATAAGTAAATTCAATTTTGATTAGAATTTTTTGGAGGATGATTGGTGTGTAATATTTTAGTTGAAAACCCTTGAATAGAAACCAGGCCCACATATTGTTTGGAAAGTGCTATCCCAACTGATATTAGGTGTAATTGGGACCTTCCATCTGACATTTTCCCTTACCTACTTGACAAGACACCTGGACTTGTTAACAAAAATGGCACTAGGAGGAGGGACATCAAATGAATGGATATCAAAGAATTTAAAAACTATACCCTTTCCAATCAACAAAGAAACCCTTCTCGTAGTAGTGAATATCACACTACAAAATTGATCATACACTCCATCCACATCTTACCCTAATCACTACACTTGTGTAAACCTTTAGTGATCAGCACGAGCCTCAGTTCAATCCTATGATATTTAGTTCTCATACATTGAGCCATGATTAGATCACTCAACTTTAGAAATATTCATGTATCCTTACTCGAGGCCTAAAAAAAAGAAGTAGACTTTAACCTATTGATTTTTCTCTCCCACAATGACAAAGAAAACATCAAAATAAAAGGTCAACCAACGACAGTTCTCTAATCGACATTGGTATCCCAATCGTCGAATATGATAATTATCGACTTGGTAACATCCTAAAAGGGATAACTGACCTAGCAGAGCCAAAATTTGAAGATTATTTACCTATAGGCATTGGTCAACCACCCATACTACCTAATTATCCCTTAGATACCCCTAGAAATCCCTCTGAAGGAGAATCCTCAGAGGAAGAACCCTCAGTTGATAATCCAAGAAGTTCCAAAAACATGGTTGGAGTAAATGCCAATCAACCTAACAACCCAAATGCCATTCAAGAATGGCTTGCTCAAGATGTTGTTGCAGTTCTAGGAGCTCCTCATCCTTTACCCAAGCATCCTAAGAAGTTTATGCCTAAGTTCGATCTTGAAAAGAAATATTCAATAGAAGACCATATTAAAAAATTCATGCTTGCAGTAATAGTGATGAACATTGAGCATGAAGGTGTTGTTTGCATACTATTTCCATACACATTTGAAGGTAAAACATCTACCTAGTATTTATCCTTAACATAAGGTTCAATAACTAGTTGGAATGATTTCGAGACTTCTTTCACTGAAAAGTTTGGAGATGATAAATCCCATGCAGTCCTAGTTTTAGAACTATCTAGAATAAAAATGGATGCTAAATAAAAGGTTAAAGAATTCAACCAGATATTTATGTCAATGATAAATAAAATCCCAGTCACTTATAAGCCTGCTAATGATGTGTCAATTGAATTTAATATTTCGGTTATCAATGGCCATGTTTGTAAAGAGAGATGAGAAAACTACTTTGGAAGACACATTTAAAGAATCCATAAAAGTGGGAAAATATATGCTAAGCTTAAAAGGAAACAGTGGATCAGACCCTCAAAAAGATAAGCCCACCAAAAATATTGTTTTTAACTAAACCTTCCACTAAGATGAAAGATCAAGATGCCATGGATATGGAGATCCTATATATTAATATTAAAAATATATCAAAATGAAATTGTTAACATGAAAAGGTGTTGAAGTTTGTGGTAGCATCAGACAAGTACTTCAACATTGGATGTGGTTTGCATGTGGAAGTTGTCGAAAATATTTTAGTCTTGAGTTTACTTTAGCTAAAAGGAACTAATTAAAGTAAAATTTTTTTTATTAGTGAATTTATTTATTTAAAGAACGTTTTTAGCATGCATCATGTAATCTAAATCTTAATTAAGTGTGATAATTAATCTCAACCGTAGATGAATTTGGATATTAGAAATAGTTTGTAACTCATGATTACAAAAACAAGGCTAGGAGAAGGAGGAAGAAACTTGTGTTGAGGGAGTTGAAATGGTTGGGACTCTTGACGAGAGGTAGAGGTCGGGAGACTCTTGGTGAGATGCCAAGAGAAAGGGACCTTGGTGAGAGACCAAGGTGAGGATATTTGGTGAGATGCCAAGATCGAGAGACTCTTGGTGAGATACCAAGAGAAAGGGACATTTGGTGAGATATCAAGGTTGAGGATCATTGGTGAGATGCCAAGATCAAAGATAGAAGAGAAGGAATTTTTCTAGTGTGAGGAGTGTAGGAGAAAAGAAGGATTTTTTCTTACACTAGAGTGAGGAGATCTCACAGGTTGGGTGGAGAGATTCCTTTCAAGTGTTGATGCAGAGAGGATTGGATCATGAAGGACTGTGATTCAATATATTGGATGGGTGGAGAAGGACTTCCATATAGAGGTCATATAGGTCAAGGAGGAGAGAGAGTAGAAGCATACGCAGTTGGGTTTCAAAGGACAAAGACCAAAGCGAAGAGCAGAGTCATACAGAGATTTCCGTACAAGATTTTCATACATATCCATGGGTCATAGTTTAGACAGTCATAGATATATACGAGTCACAGAAGGGAAAGTCACATATGTCCACGTGTCACAAAAGGAAACTTCATGGATGAATTAGAAAACGTGATGGTATAGGGTGGTACAGGAGCACAGGAGTTTTCAGGTTTGTCTTCAATGTATAATTCTCTCAGTGGGCCATTTTCCCTATTATGGGATCCCTGATTTGACCTTAATAAGAGAATCAATATTGGACCGATTTTCCCTCCAGGTTTTTTCAAGGGGTTTACCCAAAAATCTTGGTGTTGTTACGTGCTTGATTTGGTTTCCTTGTTTATTCTTCTACTGCATGTTTAGTTGATTACTCAGTTTTTATTTTAGTAGATAAAGTGATTTTATTTTGAGCTAATTGTCGAGTGTTGAGTATAGTTGTTGTGGGTGGGAAATCCCTCCTATGGACTAGCACTAAGGGTTTTATCATGCATGCAAAAATGACCTAAAGATTCTTACTTTTTACCATCATCCCATGCCTAAACCCCATTACTCATATGTAAATACAAGGCTCAAGAGATTAAGTTGACATACCTTATTTTTCATGTTTTGATGTCGATCCCTTTTCGCGCTTGGTCTTTCTTTGACTGCAACTCTCCTTCCAATGTTGACCTGCATTCACTAAAGACAAACAAAGAACTCCACATGCATTTGATCTATGAACTAATAGGTTAGAGATTTAATCAATCATACAATCAATATTCCAATAATGAAAATCTCATATGGCGGGACGGGAAAAGCAATTCTTTTATTAACTTCACAATGATACCTTACAATGATAAAGTCGTCCACTGCTCCTCGATCCTAGTCATGGGCTCTTCTTCCACTGTCTTCTAACTGCTTTGTTCTATACTTCTCTTTGCACAAGGATGGATAAAGGTTGCGACAAAGGGAATGCTTAATCGGGTATAGTTTCTTTACTATGACTCTCCTCCTTTCAAATGGGACCCCTAACCCTTATTTTATAGGCTAGAAGAAGCTAGGTATTTGGTCGAGTGACCAGCCATGCATGACTGAAAGTTTTAGTTAACTTACCCAAAGTTGTGTGTTTTGTCAGCAACTTTCCTTTCTATGTGCTTTTGTAGGTACACACGGGCTGTCTTGGGTTAGCTAGCATGTACACGCGTGCAGTAATGGAGCAGGGTGCGTGGGTATTTATAAAAGGGTTTTTTAAGAAGAGGTGTTCAATAGTGTTTTGGAAAAGAAGGAATCTGACATGGCTTGATGTGCCCTCATCTTCCGAGAGAATATCTGACACTGTTGGCACTTCTTGACCGATTCGATACAATCTTTGATTAGTGTCGACCAGAAGTAACCTGCTCGTAAAATCTTTTGGGTTGTTGCCAACCCAGACAAATGACCGCCACATTCTCCTATATGGAAATCGTTAAGCACGATAACTGCTTCTTCGTGAGTGAGACATCGGCGCAAGATGCAGTCTACACCTCTTCGATACAACGTATCGTCGAGTATGAGATAATTCTTGGCCTGATGGCGTATACGGCGATGCTCATCACGAGAAGCAGAGGTGGGGCACTTCAAATTATGGATATAGATAAGTATATCTCCATACCATGGATCCGAAGATGTGATCAAGAAAATATCTCCTCTGATAGGCGACTCTTCAGGCATAACATCACCTGACTCAACTAGAAGTTCCGAAATAAGTTCTGCGAAGACCAATGACTTTTTAGATTTCGCTTAAACGAAATCTAATTCGAATTCCTGGAGGACAACTATCCATCTACTGATCTTTCCACCTATTACCCATCATGTCAACACGTATTGAAATGGATTCACAATGGAAATGACGGTGGTCTTGCGAAACAAAAAATAATGATGGAACCGTTGAAAAGCATGGACTGCTGCCAACGCAAGTTTTTCAATATGAGAATAATTAAGTTCCGGTCTGACTAGGCCTCGACTCAGGTAATAGATCACATATTCTGAGAGAAAATCATCTTCTTGAAATAAGACCATGCCGATGGTGGACTCTACGGAAGCCAGGTATAATAATAAATCTTTGTTATAGTTGGGTGGCCGAAGCAGAGGGGCAGTTGTGAGGGCATGTTTCAACGCGTCGAAGGAGTGTTGAGCGGCATCGTCCCAATGAAAATGAACGTATTTCTTCAGTAAGAACATAAATCCCTTTGTGATCTCGGCATAGTTGGCAATGAAACGTCTTAAAAAAAATTCCTTGCCCTGTAGACTCTGAAGTTGAAGGATTGGGCGTGGGGGAGGCAACTAAACTATTGCCTCAACCTTGAGAGGATCGACCATGTTCCATGTTGTTGGCACTATGAAACCTAACAAATGTCCTGATGTTACACAAAAGCTGCGCTTGTTTGGATTCAAGCGAATCTGGAAGTAGCGACATCGCTCAAAGATAAGTCAAAGGTGTGTGGGATGATCTATTCTCTTGCGAGATCGAGATGCTAAATCATCTAAATAGGCCTCGACTATATGCTTGAGATCATGGAAAGAAAAAGACATGGCCCACTGAAAGGTCACTCCGGCATTTTTGAGACCAAAGGGCATCTTACGATACGTGAATGTACCCCATGGACAAATGAATGTCGTTTTGTGCTGGTCTTCAGGTTTGATTTGTATTTGATTATATCCCGAAAAAATGTCCATGAAAGAAAAGGCCTCACAACCTGCACATTCATCAATTATCTGGTCGATGAATGGTGTGGGAAAATTATCTTTTGGACAAGCCTTGTTCAAATCACAGAAGTTCGTACGTACACGAATCGTGCCCTATTTCTTATTGACCAGCATAGGATTTGACACCCATTGGGTCAAATGGATAGGATAGATAAAATCGGATTTTAGCCATTTCTCAACTTCAACCTTAATGGCTATTGCTTTCCTGGGATTAACTGGAAGAATCTTCTGTCGAACAGGCTTGGCATCCGAATAAGTTTTTATTTCATGTTCGATTATTTTTGGATCGATGCCTGGCATTTCCTCGAAAGACCAGGAAAAAATGTTGTGGAATTCTTGGCCTCTAACTTTGGTATGTCTGAAGGAAACTTCGTCGGCATAGGGGGCCAACACGGATCATGACAGATAGGGTCATTCAACAACCTTGTCAATTCTGGCAAATGCAAGGTTGCCAGGAAAGGTAGTTTGGGTTGTTGGTGATAACCATGGAAAAGGGACCTGGAGTTTGACTGGAACCAGGTTGCCAAGAAAAGTTCGGCTGTTGGCCTGGGTTCTGGTAAAAACCATGGCCCTGACCCACGTACGGATTCTGCGTGTGAGGAGACATCATCGGCTTATTCCCAAAATAGGATGTAGATGGTTGGGCGTGCATTACATTCAGAGGACTTTGGGAAGGGTTTCCCCATGACGATCCCATGGGCATAGGCATAGAACCCTATCTGGGGTTCCATTGGTTGTGAAAAGAACTTCCCCAGATCGACATTCTTGACGAGGGAATTGATCCCTGCTAAGAATTCCAAGGTCCCGATGCAGAAGAAGTTCCTAGGTTTTCCCTCTATGCAGGAATAGTACCCTGCATAGGAATAGGTTGTCCGTAACCGGGGTTTCCCCCAGTCGAGAAAGCAGCTGATGAGAAAGCATTGTTACCAAATGCACCGAACAAATAAAATGGTGTCGAACCTGCCGACATATTATGAGAAGGTGGCCCTTGACCCCCTGCTCCAAATAAACTATGGTGTGTGGGTGGCCCGACGGATTACTGGTGGGTGCCACCGAGCGAAGGGGACAAAGGAGGTATATGACCTCCCCCATAATGGAAAGCATTAAAAGGAGTTGAAGTGCCCCCCATGTGTCCTTGCAGATGAGAATTAGAGCTCCCTACCCCCAGACCCAAAGTCTGTAAAGTGGAGTAGGAAAGTACAAGACTTGTACCTGAGCTAGGCATCCCGTATGAGAACGGAGGGCCTGTCACACTCGATGTGAAAGGGGGAGTGGTCGTCGCCATAGATGGGATTGGACCACTTATCGAGGTAGAGGCGGTCAATACCAGGGTGGCTCAGACTGATGACAGTAGGCGAGGAGGTGGAATATCCCCCGTGGTGACAACCGTAGTGGGAATTGAGGAATTCCCAAAAGAAGTGGCAGCATTTGTTTCCATTACTGTGTGTGACACTGTCTGGCACTCGTAAGGGTGAATCTGTATGATTATGGGTGCCGAAAGATTAGTGGTTGGAGTTTCGGATGGACCAAGAGCTTTCGCTCCAAGGTCTAAACGGTTTTTTCCTCCGGATGTTGGTCGGGTATAGTTTCCTCTGACCCGGTCGCTTCAAAAGACCCTTGTTGGTATATATTTCGCCTCAGTGGTGGCGGAGGTGGCTCCAGTGTAACTGGAGATAGGCCCAGAAGCCTTCATGAATGGTGGAGCTTGTGATCCTCCACTGTGTGAGAATATCAAAGACACACTAGCGCTTTCTATTCGTTCAAAAACAACACACACTAAAAAGGTCCCTCTAAGATAAAACAAGCAAACAAAAAACTAGTTGGAAGAATAGTTACAACAACCAACACTAGAGAAACTTACCGGTGCAAGTGAAACTTGAACATGGAAGCACCCTCTGGGTATACTCTACAAAGCGTGGCCCGATGTTTGTCCTAGGTACCAGGGTATACCCCCACAGTCACCTGTGTATGTCTCTAAAAAAGATAGGCAACTAGGTTTCCAGCGCGCGAACAGTCACCAAGTGGGTACAGTCGAAAGTTGGGTAGACCACAATGAGCAGGGTATCAAGCCCGAAATATACCAAGGATATCGAAGGCAAGTGGTCTGGAAGACAACTGAGGACCTCAAACGGATTCAAGACCCATGAAGCTTTGTGGCAAATGCAATCGACGAAATCCCAAGACAAGCCCTCTATATGTGTTCTCCACTACGATTGGTCCAGCGTTAGAGGGGTTATCTCCACTACCTTTCCATACGCGACCTCATGTTTATCCCCTGTGTTAGAGGGGGTTCCCGAATAACTTTCACGATACTGGACTTTGACACTCCCTAACTCAGACTCCAATGTTTGATTTAATGGCCTTGAAGAGTTTCCTCTCCAACCTAATTCAAGGTCGTAACCCTAAACTAGTTGGTTGACCCTACAAACATAAAAAGTCTAATGAATTTTAGATTTAGTGTTGATTTTTATGGATTGTCTTAGTCAAAGGTTATGAAATTGAAAATAGTGATATTTGAAAGACGAAAGAAAAATAAATAGAAAGTTGGAAACAAAATAACTTCTTCTTGACTCAAATCTTAAACAACTTTTCAAACTAAAAATTTTCTAAGATATTTAAACAACAAACTCAAAGCAGGATTTCACTCGACTACGAGCTACTTATGATCTAAGTAAACCGTCAAGAACTTATGAAAGCAAAGAATTTTCCCTGGTTATTAATGCAAACCAACACTATTTAACCAAACAAAGAAATAAAAGAATTTTTTTTTTTATTCGAATGCTCACAAAGAAAAAAGGAAAAATATCAACAAGTAAAAACCAATAAAACCTCTGGCCTAAGCGCAGATCGCAAAGAGTCACTTTAAAAATAACACACAAGCAAATTAAAAATGTACTCTCACACTTGTCTAAAAACCCTATAAAAAGAAAAATTTGAGAAAAACTTTTTGATGAAAAAGAAAGCTATTGTTGTGATCAAACCTAAGTTACTGACTGCTATGACAGAGACCCAAAAACCTGAGAGGTATAACTCTTGTCAAAGGAAAGGATGATTTCCTCACCTTAAACAAAAAATTTCTCCACAGGCACACTTGTTGACAGTTCAACAACAAGCGTTTGCACGCGAGCTGTGTAAAGTCAGGGCGCGTGTACATGCGTGATGGCCTTATACAGGCCACATGTATCTCTGAAACTCTAAGAAAAATAAAATGCCAAGCAATCTAGCCCATGAAGAGACTATTGGTACTGAGAACCAGGATTTATTGAAGACTTAAACACTTACTTTAATAGAAAAAAGAAAACCATTCAAGGAAAACTTCATAGAACAAACCAATCTGAGGTGAAACCTAAGCTATAGAATGCAAACAACCAAGACTAGAAAGAGTTCCAGAAAACCCCTAAGAAGGATTGTTTCTGACAAGGGAGAGGGTAACTACCTCTCTAAGAGAAATTTTCTGGAATCATACATGCGACTGACACTTCCTCAGCTAGTGTGTACACGCGGGCTGTGGGAAGGTAGGGCATGGGTACACATGTGCAAACCTTATACAGGCTGCGTGTACCTCTGTGGGTCTCAAAAAAAAAAATGCAGTCAAGCACAGAAACAAAGATAACTGGTATGGAAGACCAGAATCTCTGTTAGCTCAGACTTTTGCAGAAACTTTAAAAACAAGAAATGAAACCAGTTCTTAAAAATACCCAAGAAAAAACATTCCCAGAAACCCTAGAGATCCCCAGTATGGTCGCTAATTCTGTTGTGGGTGGGAAATCCCTCCTACGGACTAGCACTAAGGGTTTTATCATGCACGCAGAAATGACCTAAAGATTATTACTTTTTACCATCATCCCATGCCTAAACCCCATTACTCATATGTAAATACAAGGCTCAAGAGATTAAGTTGACGTACCTTATTTTTCATGTTTTGATGTCGATCCCTTTTCGCGCTTGGTCGTTCTTTGACTGCAACTCTCCTCCCAATGCTAACCTACATTCACTAAAGACAAACAAAGAAATCCACATGCATTTGATCTATGAACTAATAGGTTAGATATTTAATCAATCATACAATCAATATTCCAATAATGACAATCTCATATGGCAGGACGGGAAAATAAATTCTTTTATTAACTTCACAATGATACCTTACAATGATAAAGTCGGCCACTGCTCCTCGATCCTAGTCCTGGGATATTCTTCCACTGTCTTCCAACTACTTTTCTCTATACTTCTCTTTACACAAGGATGGCTAAAGGTTGGGACAAAGGGAATGCTTAATCAGGTATAGTTTCTTTACTATGATTCTCCTCCTTTCAAATGGGACCCCTAACCCTTCTTTTATAGGCTAGAAGAAGCTAGATATTTGGTCGAGTGACCGGCCATGCACGTTCGAAAGGTTTAGTTAACTTACCCAAAGCTGTGTGTTTCGTCAACAACTTTCCTTTTTCTGTGCTTTTGTAGGTACACGCGGGCTGTCTTGGGTTAGCTAGCATGTACACACATGCAGTAATGGAGCAGGGCGTGTGGATCTTTATAAAAGGGGTTTTTAAGAAGAGGTTTTTATCAATATTTTGGCAAAGAAGGAATCCGAGATGGCCTGATGCTAGGTAAGCATGTCTGGTGCAAATTAGGGTTATAACAATAGTGGTAAAATATCAACATGGTATGAGTGCATACCAAGGGTTGAATACACTCAGAAATTTTGATTGGTTTAATTATCAAAAAAAGGAATATTTGGGAAGGTACTTCAAATACTAATAAATTCTTCAAATCCCCCCTACGAAGAGTATCCATCCTACAACTAATACCTCTCCACCTACATAGGCAATTAATATGGAAGACTTCCTCAGTGTGTTTAAATCTCAGGCCTCTGCTAGTGAAGCCCCAACATATGGGAAGGATGAAGAAAAGTGGGAAGAGGAAGTAGATAAGGAAGATCAATCTAAAGATATAGAAGAATCATATGGACAAGAATTCGACTCATTTTGGGATATCTCTCTCAAATTAGATGGAGAATATGAAGACAAGGATGTGGAAGAAATCCATATGTCTCATAATGCATAATACTAGGAGTAAAATCAAGGCTTCAACATTATATTCACCTTCCAATCCTAAACCTTCTCAAAAGACATCAACAACTCAAAAATCCACTTCCACTGGCATTGAATCCTCACTTGCACATGTTTTGAATAACCTTTAATACGATTTTGTGGAAGACTTGAAGAAAACTAAAGATAACATTCTAGAAGTGTAAGTTCACAAAGATATGAAGGCATACACATATCATAACCATTCCACATAGAAACCATTTATAAATACACATATGTATAAATCCATGCATTCATCCATTATTCTAGTTCAATACATAAAATAGGGAAAATACTTATCAAAACCAGTTACGTGAAGCGACTGTTGAAGGGGGTTCTCGTTTCCTCCCAACCATAGGCTCAGTCACTCCTAACAGATTTACCACTAGCCACCCCCGAGCTAGACCACGATGCTCTGAGATATAATCCTTTCTTTCAGCTCAGCGAAAGTAGGGATGGAGGTTATTCTCCTCCTCCCGTAGGATCTTGGCAATGATTTTCACAATACCAAGAAAGGAGGACCATCCTCATTTATCAGCTTGTATCATAACCCTGCTATCCATTTCCCTGCGACCATAATGCTCATTTCCTTAGTTCTTCCTTGAACCTGAGAGCTTATCCCCTCATCTCTACACTCTTCGTAGGTCTTCCTCTACCCACCACATCTTCTTTTATTTCCTTCCTCAACAATATTTTGTGTGGCTCGAATTCCCAATTCGTGTTCAGGTATGAAAGCGTTACAGATGGGTGCTCTACCCCATCCCCTCATTAAATCCTGAGGATGTCTTCCCACCTACTAGCCTGATTGTAATTCATTTCTGGGTGAGAGGATTGTTCTGGTCCTAAGCAATTAAATCCAGTAAGGTACTGCTTTGGTGGAGGTTAACACAACCATTCCTGGTCCCCTTCACCATCTCTTTCATATAATTTGTGGTCTTTCTTAGTACACCCCCCTTCCAGCACTCATGCAACACTTATCTATTTTTCTAGTAAATAATAGAATTTACATTCATTGACGTTTTATGCAAAGGTCCATCAAATCAAACATTCACACATATTGATTTTTCCATAGTCCCTTGGCCAACATAGTTATATTTACAAACTGGGGGAAAAAAGGTGTTACAATTCCCTCCCCCTTAAAGGAACATTGTCCTTGATGTTTTATCTGTCAACATGATTGTTGGTTGTGGAGCCTGATTATCTTCCTGATTCAGAGGTATTTTACTTTCAGCCGTGTTTATACCCCATGAAGTATTTACATCCCAGAAGTATGTTATCCCCCCTCTGTGGGGTCCGGGGGGGCTATCCCCCCGGTTGGGGGGTCTGGGGGCAAGCGGGCCCCCAGTGGGGCTTCGGAGGAAGCGTCCCCCGAAGGAAAAATTGCCTTGTAAATGTATAGTGTAATTTCATTGTAAATCTGGACCGTTCATTATAAGGTCGCATATCTAATGATAGAGATTATGTTAGGGTTTTTTGCCCTAGAAGGCAACCCTCTTTTATGAGGGAAATGTATTTCGGCTATGGTTGATGGCGAATATTGTATTATGAGATAGGAGACTGTGAGAGAAAGAAGAGGAAGTTATAGTGGGTTTATTGTAGGTTGTATCCCTTCATATGCTGGATAATAATAAGGGAAGGACCTGGCAATTTCTCTGGTGGACGTAGCCCACACTGGGTGAACCACATAAATCTATGTCTCTATTGTATTGTGTATCTTCTGTGTTTTGTTTCCACATTTGTTTTATTTTATTGCTCCATGGTCTTGTTTTTCTAACAATGATTTGTATATACATAAGTAAACAAAAATGGATATGCATGTCTCATGGCATCCTCCATTTCCCATGTAGCCTCATCTGGGGCAAAGTGTTTCCACTGCACCTTGACCTGTGCAATGGTTCAGTTCCTAAGTGGGGTTTCCTTCCTGTCTAGTATGCATTGAGGTTCTCGTAGAAATTCTCCCTACGGATCCACCTAGATCACAGACTAGTCAATTATATGATTAGAATCATGTACATATTTCTTCAATAATGAAACATGGAAAACATTATGTGCCTTTATTGTGGGAGGGAGTGCTAGCCTATAGGCTATAGGTCCCACTCTATCTAAGACTTCAAAGGGTCCACAATACCAAGGTGCCATCTTGATGCAAGCTCCCATCCTTAGGGAACTCTTCTTGGGCCTAAATCTGAGATAGACATGGTCTCCTGTCTTGCACTCTCTGGCAGTTCTCCTTCTATCGACGTAACTTTTTTGTCTATCTTGAGCAATTTTCATATTTTGATTTATCTAAATCACTTGTTGTTCCATTTCTTTCAACATGTCAAAACCAGCCATCAAGGATTTCCAAAAGATTGAAGTGAATTTTGTGTCTCTGTCATACATGATCTCCCTGGGCATGCCATGCAGTCTGAATATCTCCTTCATGAAAATGTTGGCAATATCTATTGCCTTGCAAGTTGATTTGACAGGTACGAAGTGAGCAGACTTGCTCAATTTTTCCGCCACTACCATGATGGCATCATTATGCTTGGATGATTTTGGTAATCCGGTGATGAAATCCATGGAGATGGTTTCCCATTTCCATTATGGAATTGGTAGAGGTTGTAACAACCCTGTTGGGTGGCGGTGTTCTGCCTTAACTTGTTGTCATTCTAGACACTTAGCTAAATAATCAACTATGTTTATTTTCAATCCAGACCAATATAATTGTTTCCTAGTGGTGCTGATCATTTTCAGATATCCTGGGTGACCAGTATATGGCCTCTTGTGCAGTTCATCTATTATGAACCTCTTCAATTTGTCACAACTTGGAATATACAATGTGTTTCTGTAAGTTACTAGGCCTTCATCAAGCATCTAATAGCCTTCATACTTTATCCCTGTGGGCTCTTGCTTTAGGTACGATGTCACGACCTTGAAGAATGTGTTTGTTTCCTATGCATTCTGGAATCTCTCCCTAACATATGTTTCATAGGTTCTTATTGATGCCAGGTGAATCATTTTCTCACTTCTGCTAAGGGAATCAGCCACCCTATTTTCCTTTCCTTTGATGTGTTTGATTTCGAAATCAAACTCACTAAGGAGATCCATCCACCTAGATTTTCTATCATTGAGTTTTGGTTGACCAAATAGGTGCCTCAACCCATAGTGGTCTGTCATAAGTAAAAATATCCTACCCAGGAGGTAATGCCTCCACATTTTTAAGGCATGTAATATGGTAGCCAAATCTAGATCGTGGGTCACATAATTGATTTCATGCTCATTCAATTTTTGGAAGTCGTAGAAAATTACACATCCTTCTTGCATAAGGGATCTTCTAATTCCTTCCTTGCAGGAATTTGTACACATGAAGAATTCATTATCAGGGTCTACAATATTCAGCACAGGTGCGTGGGTCAGAAGGTATTTCAGTTCTTGAAATCTTTCTTTACATTTTGGTGTCCAAGTGAATTTAACCCCCTTTTTCTGAAGGCCAGTGATTGGACAACCAATATTGGAAAATACTTTTATGAACCTTCTATAGTATCCTACTAAGCCCATAAAGGATATGATATTAGATACATCCTTTGGGGTAGGCCATTCCATAATAGATTTTATCTTGTCAGGGTCTACTGCCACTCCTTCTTTAGAAATGACATGGCCTAAGTAATAGACATTCTTCAAGAAAAATTCACACTTGCTAAACTTAGCGTAGAGTTGATGTTCTCTTAGTACTTGAAGTACAAGTCTAAGATGTTCTTCATGTTCCTCTCATTTCTTGGAGTAGATTAGGATATCATCAAAGAAAACCAATACAAATCTGTCTAGGAATTTGTTGAGTACATTATTCATCAAGCACATAAAAGTGGCGGGGGAATTGGTTAATCCAAATGGTACCACCAGAAATTCATAATGACCATATCTGGTCCTGAAGGTTGTTTTGTGGATGTCTTCATCCTTGATTCGGACTTGATGGTATCCATACCTGAAGTCAATCTTTGATAAAATGGAAGAACCCCCTAATTGGTCAAGAAATTCATCGATTCTTGGTAAGGGGTACTTGTTCTTTATGGTCTTCTTATTGAGTTGTCTATAATCTATGCACAATCATAGTGTGCCATATTTCTTTTTCACAAACAATATTGGTGCTTCCCATGGAGACACATTGGGCAAATGTAGCCTTTGTCCATCATTTCCTTTAGCTGTAGCTTGAGCTCAAATAGCTCAGGTGTACTCATCCTATAGGGTGTCCTAAACACTGGTACTACTCCTGGTGCAAGTTCTATGTAGAAGTCAATGTCTCTTCTAGGAGGTAGACCCGGTACCTCTTATGGGAACATGTCTCTATACTCTCTTCATATTGGGTGTTCCTCTAGGTTCGGTTTTTCATCCTCAACAGATTCCAACACTTGTATTGTATATAGAGGACACCCCTTTCTGCAATACTTTTTCGTTTGAAGGGTTGATATTCGTCTCACTGAGACATCATTATGAATCCCTTGGAGGGTTATCTTTATCCCTTCTTCAGTTACACATTATAAGGTTTTGTGGTAACCGCCTAGCTTAGTTTTATAAGCAGCTAGCCATTCCATACCAATCAACGAGTCATAAGATCCTAGGGGAATAATGATAAGGGTCGCTTGGGTGAAAAATTGTTACACATTATTTTCGTCATCCCTATGACCGTTAATGATGTAAACCTATTTGTTGCCTTCAGAGGGGTCAGTGGCTTGAGTTCCTGAAGAGAGAAGGGAGAAGAACTTTTCCTGAGAAAAGAGGTTGCATTCTCCTTTGTAAAAACCCTATAAAAAAGGAAGTTCGCAGGTTTCTATATAGGCAAGGTGTGAGAATGCCTGATTCTCGCATGTTGCACCATAGCTAGGGTGCGAGATGTTCGCAGGTTGCTCTATAGGCAGGGTGCGAGAATGCCTACATGTGGAAAAAATGAGTGTTTTCTTGAATCTTCTAGAAGGATAAACTTTTATGGTGAGGTGGCATCCGAATGGTTTGGATCTTACTCGCTTTCATGATTTAGTTGGATCATCCTAACCTCCTCACCTTATCCTCTTCAACTTATAAAAGGAGAGGAGCTCTCATGGAGAAGGGATAAGTTAGCTTTGGTTAGCTTGGAGCTTTTAGCTTGGTTAGAGTGGCTTTGAGATTTTCTTTGTCAAGGTAGATTGTGAGTAGCTATCAGATCCATGGTCTCAGAATCCTTGGAGCAAGAAGTGTGTGAGGAATGAAGGATAGTTGGAAGGGACCTTACGACATCAAGGCCATGGTTGTAATCTCTCTTTCACATTTAATATGATACAGTAATATGATTATTTCCTATAAAGGTTGTTGTGTTTTATTGTATGATTCCTTTATCACATACATAGGTTTATATTGAGTTTATGCTATTACTATCACTTTGGTTGGTTGCGTTCTTTTGCAGGATCATCATTGTATGAGCATTGGAACAGAGCTAGGATGGCGATGGCGAGAGGAAGCAACATTTAAATGGTATGTCACCCATCCCTCTTTGGTT
The DNA here is from genome assembly GCA_009831015.1 of Picea engelmannii. Taxonomy (NCBI): domain Eukaryota; kingdom Viridiplantae; phylum Streptophyta; class Pinopsida; order Pinales; family Pinaceae; genus Picea; species Picea engelmannii. Next base: position 880,062 of record ML783103.1, read on the forward strand.
AATAAATTCAATATCTAAAACTTGAGGAAAGCGTCATGTCCTGGTGTGTTTTGTTCTAGATCTAGGTGGATCTAGGGGGATCAGTTAGTGTCTGCACCTACTGATTAGTCCGATAAAAAAATTGGCGACTCCACTGGGGAGCAGATTGTTTCCTAGTTAGTCTAGTTTCCCTTGCTTTGATTTCTTTTTTTCTAGTTTCTGAGTCTGTGGGAGATCCATCCAGGCTCTCTAGATCTGAAAGTTCACTCAAATTTAGTCCTTTTTCAAATTTTTGCTTATTTACATGCATTCTCGCACTGTACCCTTTAGTGGCCTGCGAGAAACACCTGAGTTCGCACTTTGGTGTTAAGTCCAGTGCGAACCCCTCGCAGTCAACCTTTGTTCAGCCTGTGAGAATCTTTGATTCTCGCACTGTAATACACTGCCAGCCTGTGAACTTGTTTGTGAAAATTTTTGGATTGGGTCTTGTCATTTTTTGATGCCCAGTTTTGCTTTGAACAACTGGATTGAATTTTTGGAGCCTATATTGATATGTTTATAGTCTTCTTGACATTCTTTGAGTTTCTTTTATCCATCTTTGCTTTGTTTGGTTTTGAAGAATTGGTCTCTTGCTTTGAGTGTCTTTCAATTACAAAGCATGTGTTTTCTTTAGAATTGTTTAGGGAAAGATCAGATTTCTTTTGAATAGTTCTCTTTAAAAGAGAACTTTTAGTTTGGGTTTCTTTGTTTTAAGAAAGTTCATTATTGCTTTTAG